>CM055280.1:69955326-69986962 GCA_029237695.1 Conchocele bisecta | reverse complement strand
CTGGTTGTCATGGTTACAGTAACCCTAATTATGTTTAAACAACGGCAAAATTCAGAGATCTGATAAACTAAACAAATATAAATAGCCATTGGATTTGGGGATATTTCCACCATCCGGTGAAATCGACCCCATTAAACGGCATAAAAGGGCGTAGCCGTTAAAAACAATTAAGTAGATAAATAAATGGTCTTACAATACGAATTCTACGAGGGGTGATTAAAAAGTACATGGTCTTGTGCTATAGTTTGTTTATTACAAGATGTAGAGTCCTAACATTTTACACCAATGTGCATCTAACAATTGTGCACAAGTAGATACAGTTGATACATTTGTATATTCGCGTTTAAAACATGCTTGAGGGTTCATTGCACAGTATATGTGTCTTTCTGTATCTATAGTAACGAGTCACCGGCGCAACCCAAATATTCAAATATTTTGTTCTGCAATATTATTTCTATTATTTTAGGGGTTGGGTTGTTATTTTCGATGTCATGGTGCGTGTAGTAATAAACTGAACAGCGATTTGAAAGTTGTCGCTAAATGTTATTACGCAGAAAACGACGTCATCAGAATGGCCAGAAACCAGTGCAGTGAGACATTTTTGTGTGGATCCGGAGAAAACCACAACTAAAACCTTACAGTAGATGAAACATTTGAATAATACGTCATCGGTGTGCCGATCGCTGGTATTTAAGTGGCGTAAACGATGTTTAAACGGGTCGGAAGTGCTTGCGAACAGTGGAGGGAAACAATTGCTAACGTAAAACGCATAGTGTCAATATGGGACAACAATGACAACAACCTACTGTTCACAACAATAGGCGTCAGTCCCAGTAGATCGACGTCCATTACGAAACGGCTCAGACAACATTGATAGAACATAGCAGATGACTAAGGTATATGAATTCCCAGGTTTATGACTGATACAGAAAGATAATGATGGAGGCCTGAAAGTTGCTCAACGTCAACCTCGACAACTTGGCACTCCGACGTCAATGACGTCGCGGGGTTGCGCCGACTTACACGAGATGTATTTTTGCAATGCGTCGGTGTAATATAACTACTTGCATAAGGATCGTGTAATTTCTAACGATTGTTGACGATCTATTAATGTGCCGTATGGTGTAATTTTAGTAATAGTTATAGTTCATATATTGGATTTTTAATAAATCAATTTATTAAAAATCCAATATGTGAACTATATCGTACTTTTTGTTTACCAGCCCAGTCGCGAAGCTTCGCCCCTAACAGTGATTTCGAATCGCTATACTAGTATGTATGTGGCGGTGTGACACGAAGTGAGCGCGAAGTGAGCGCGTGTGTGGGCGGTAATATGCTTTGCGTCGCGTGAACTGGTGAAAACAAGACATAAAATCAGTTCTAAATATAGCGCTGAACTTCATTTAATACATATTGGCGAAATTGTCGCAATAAGCGATTAATTGAGACGAAATTCCGTTCTTTCATTTGTCTAGAAACTAGGGTAAACAATAAATTGCTGTGTCAAATGCAATGTTCAATATACGGCAAATGTCCACGTATAATACATCACCTCTCGTTTTGCAGTGCAACCCCTATACACCAGCCCCCTGTACGAGGTGATAAAACTGTCGGTTGTAGAGCGACAGTTTACACATGCGAGTTGATGGCACTTTACAATCGTCTATCTAGGACAGCCAGCATGTTTCTATAACAAAAGCATGTTGGCTTGTTTCAATTTCCCAGTTCACATGGAGCTCCGCCATATTTGTATACACATACTAATTGTCGCATGGGGAGACAACCCGGAATATCGTATACCGTACCCGTGTCGCGTATTGAATGGCGCAGCAAACTGAATACAAAGCTAATTAAGGACTGACTTTATATAATATGACCGTTTGTTTCAAATATAGTATCATACATAACATGTGACTGAATATCGGTATACAGTATATCTGATCCTGTTCTTCTTAGTGTATATTATACAGAGCAATTGTCATCTTCGCCATTTTAGTTTGTACATGCTATCGGAGAGTTTCACCACTTAGAGCGTTTGACACATACATCAAATAATAAAGCAGACTATCTCATACAATTTGGTGCAATACGTCCCAGATATATAGGATACCGTCATATAAACATTATTTCAGCAGACACACAACATACTAGATATCTGAGCTTTTCTACCATCACTCGCAAAATATACAATGGAGGTTAGGGTTAGGGTTACAATGTGTAAATGTCAAAATGATGCACTGTCGATTGTTAGAAGTACATCTGCCATAAACAAAGCCTTATTTACTCATACAGCAGGCAAGTAAACACCAGTGACAATACACTGAGTTTACTACCGACACGCCTCTGGATTCCATACAAAGAGTCAACAGACCATTCAGATATCAGCCTTTGTTCATAAATTTGATGAAAGCAACGCATCTTATTAGTGATCTAATTATTAGTGTCATCTTATTAGTGGTATGTTTCCCCTAACCCTAACCCAAACCCATACGATGTAAAACTAGCCGATGTCTTGTCTTGTACACACTAAGATGGCCGACATGGCAGCTCCATGCATCATGTAGGATGTAGTAAGCAGAGAATGTTCACATGTATGCTATGCATATATCCCATCACATTTAGGAAGCAATTATGCATGATGGTCCAGGGTCCCACGGGTCCTTAAACCAAATAAATAACAACAAAGTTACCACCTATTCATTATTCGAGCGCTAGAGAAGAATTATACAACCAACATCCAAATTTCAGGTCTTACATCTTTTATGCAAATGAGTTAATGTCGCTCGCAGCACATATTGTGCGGGTCTTAAGCTTTAAAATAAGTAGTTCTAACAACTTAGCTTGATCGTCTTTTCAGTGTGATACATGCTTTGTTTACTTTTAAATTTGTGCTAAATTTGTGTTATTGCAAATGTTTCCATAGTCTAAAGGTGCGACGATTAACAGATTATATGTACTCGATTATTCGCGATTCGTAACTCCGTGGTTCGATGTACGAATACAATCTTGCGGTTTTCCAAATTGTTTTTATTTTAACTCGTTGTTGCAGAGCTCCATATAAGCTTTGTGTCTAAAGCGTACTATAGCCCCAGATTTCAAAATCATTGAGTATTTTACTTTTACAAATGGATTATTGATTTTTTTCATTACTAACTAGGGAACAAATGACAAAATAATTATAACACATTTAAACATTCACTTAATTGAGCTGCAAAAAGCAAACACTGCTTGTTTTGTGCAGCTCAACTAAGTTAATTTTCAACTTTATAACAGTATTTTCACTACTCAATTCGAAATTCAATGCGTATTTTCACATTGCTGTGCGTATTTTGTACTCCCACTTTTGATAATCAATGTGTATTCAGCTAAAATAATTTCAGTACACACCTTATCTGGAGCACTGTTGTTGTTGTTGTTGTTGCTGCTGCTGTCAAATTCCCGCGCTTATTTTTCGCGAACCGCTTTCTACTCTAGATTAATTAATATGAAAATAGGCACTGCCTATCAACGGGAAAAGTATGTGATAAATGCTCATTGTATTACTTATGTGACTGTAGCGTAGGTTTTAAACATATTGCATTTTACTCGAATTGATTGGTTGCATTTTGGTTCTTTCAACAAACACATCACATGCCCCGGGGCTCCAGATGAGGAATTGAATTTGGTACTTACTTCTACGCTATACTTGTGCAAGGAATTTAAGTCTTTCCACTCTAGATTAATTATTAGTCTATGGTCATCCACAAACGTATACTGCGAAGAATTTCAGGAGGCTCAGTCCTTTGATTTTAATTATGTCATGTTGTCTAACGCTACAATTACTGCTGAATCTAACATATATACATATATGACTTGTGATATTGTCAAGGAACGGTAATATGCTTATTGTTCCTTATCCAGTGTATGCTACTGCTTTAAACCTGTTTGAGCAAATGGATGTACACAAATAAAGCATGAACTAAGTTACGGGACTGCATGGTTGTATTTTATTTGATTTTTGTCGCGCCCGCTTGCGGACATCGTGGTATAGTCGGCACATTGGCGTACGTTAAAGTTTTTCGGAATACTATCGAAGCCTCGGCGGACGCGACATGTGGGCCGTGGCCACCTAGTTATTTACATTGACAGTCGCGGATTATTCGTCAAACTGGCAGGGTTATTCGATTAAAGCAAACTGTTGCGCATGTGTTGCACTATGTTACATGAAAGTACGTACATGTAATTCCGCTAGAATTAACGGAAATCTCCAGAGCAGTATCCGTACAATCTGATCAGGATCTGTACTGTTCACCATTCCATTAATGAAACACCTGCCATGCTTCTCACACGCACTATAAATCGTTATCAGGCTATATGAGTGTGCTATTTGATCATGAATTACACTAGTCACACATCCCATAAGAACAATTTCTCTAGTAACAGCCATACTTTATTAGTCGACCACATTCATGACAAAAACGTGAACTACTACGATACTGTAACTGCATGGAATAGTTTCTGGTATGTTGTACTAGTAAGGCATAGAAGTCCCGTTGTCTCAGATAAAGGACCGTTGATTATAAGAAGAAAGAAATACTTCTAAATTATGGCATCATCGTCATAGCTACATTACGGCTGTTTTCGATTACGGAACTATTCGAGACGGATCACGAGAAACAGAGTCTAGAGCTTGATGTCAGACTGACCTTCATTAAGCAATTGGCTCGAAAACAGACATTAAGTCGTGTGTTACCAGCGTCTGAACAAACATACGCTGTTCGCCATTCAGTAACTGTACTGAAGAATATTTACCATACTGAGGTATATTTACCATATTTAAGTATATTTACTACCGTACCAAACTGAAGTATATTTACTACCGTACTAAAGTATATTTACCGTATTGATGTATATTTACCATACTGAGCCATACTGAAGTATATTTACTACCGTACTGAAGTATATTTGCCGTATTGATGTATATTTACCATACTGAGATATATTTACCATACTTAAGTATATTCACTACCGTACTGAAGTATATTTACCGTATTGATGTATATTTACTACCGTGCTTAAGTATATTTATCATATGAAGTATATTTACCGTGCATAAGTGTATTTACCGTACTGACGTTTATTTAGTATATTTATCGTACTGAAGCATATTTACCGTACTAATGTATACTTTTCCGTACTTAAGTATATTTTCAAACTGAATCATAGTTTCTGTACTGAAGCATATTGACTGTGCTGAAGTATATTTACCGTACTGAATTATATTTACCATATGAAGTATATTTACCATATTAAGTATATTTACCGTACATAAGTATATTTACCGTACTGAAGTGTATTTAGTATATTTACCGTACTGAAGTATATTTACCGTACTGAAGTATGTTTTAACTTCCATTAGTAAAACGACTACTGTCTGTTTTAAATTGATCAAGTTATTATATCAATGTTTTTTAAAAGCATTTGTTTTTTCAATCCATATTTCTATTTAGCAAACTTTAATTGTGGAGAGATTCTGACTTGATTATGGAAAACGCGCTCCCTATGACAATACATGTATGTCACGGGGGAAATGTATATCGGGGTTTAACATGGAGACATACATGTATTATGGCATTTTGTTTTCTAATTTCGGAAATAGGCGACCGATTTACAACTTATGTTTTTAGTTGAATCATCTCAAAACTCTCCAGACAGGTTTCGAAACCAATTTCTAAACTGTTTTTCCCCACCACTCTTGTTAAACTCCCACAGGGAAATTGATTTTTCACAATACAGTTAATATTTGGCCGAATTTCAGAAAATCAAAAGTCTAATTCTTAAACTTTGCTTACGATTAATGACCTTTATGTATATATATATGTGGCTGTGGCTGTAGAAATACGGCATATGGGTTTTGTGACAAGTGTATATCCAGATCCGCCTGTGCATCCGCACAGTCTGATCAGGATATGCACTGATCGCCATTCCATCAATGAAACACCCGCCGTGCTTCTAACAAGCAATATCGATCGTTATCAGGCTACATGCGTGTGATATTTGATCATGATCTACACTGATGATCACAAAGCCCAACTCCCATAAACCCCATGTCTCCAGCCACAGCCACACGAGTATGTGTACTAATGGCCAGGTTTTGTGAAACAGACAGTATCGTGTATTGACACCCAGTAGTGTGAACGCTTAGAAGGCTGGTGTGTGCGACTAATAAACAGTAAGCCCGACATTATAGTGAGGTGCATGTACTCGTAAAGCCAGAGCGGTTCCTCTGCAGCTGGGTAATGGCGAGGTTGACTCACTGAACACTGTAATCATACAACGATAGCCCCAGATAAGGCCCTTAATTATCCCCTCGCCGATAGGCAAGAGGGACGTAGCGTTAGTCAACGTACGTGCCTTTAATTTTGTCAATAACACATGAACCGCTTCAACTATTTTGATAATATTTTGCCACACCGTGTATCTAGGGATGATGCTTTGTTTTGCATACGACACGTCCGACCACCCAAGGTCATGGTCACTGAGGACTTATGTTCACCTTGTTTATAAGGCAAACATGTGAAAGCGTTGTTATATATCAAGGCTGCCAGCGAGGAGGTAAAGTGCTACAACTACACTGGATGTAAAGACACTTGAGTGTTGGTGCAGACTTTTGTTAGAATCTGGAACAATCATGTAACTATGATTTAATATACGAGATAAAAAAAACACATGTCATGCCTCCTTGGATTAAAAATCATTTCATTCACTTGTATACAACATTGGATTGACATTAAAGAGACTAAACAACCGTAGTCTACTACAGCTTTTACATTTGTAAGTATGTACACATATACATTTTCCAAAGATGTCGTTTATTTCCAACAATACTATAACTTACTGTGATTCTACACAGTCAATATGGTGTCATTATTATATTTCTCCAGGATTGAGTGTTATTAGTGTATTGGTACATGTGAAACGTCGTAGCAATATGGCGCCATTGTGCATGTACAATGTACGTGTTTTACCGTGAACTAGCGGAATAATGGGCAGTTTTGTAGAATCGATCGATGCTGAGCTGACATAAAGTGCTGTATCCTTGAATCTCTCCATGGACGGCCGCTTACAACATGATTATATCTTACTCATGATATAAAACGATTTATTCCATAACATAGGCTTTCGCATGTTAATAACACAATGTAATACATACAAATACTACTACACTGGTGTAATACATATGGAAATGAGCCGCTACGGAAAACATGTTAGATAAAAAATATAGCTTCAATCTATGATGATGTGCTTATGCAATAAATAAAATATAACCTTATGTTAATTTTATATTTTATTCGTTGACTGATTTCATAAGAAACTCGGCATAGCCTCGTTTCTTATGAAATTAATAAACTCGTTTAATAAATATCATGTTAAATCATCACTCGTTTAAGATCCTCTATTTATAGCAGTCACATGTATGTAAATATAACACATATTTTCCTTCCTACTTATAAAACTCGAAATAAAACATGTTTTACTGATATAAAAATACGTTTTTTTTTTCTATTCTTACGTGGCATAACATTACATTTTCAAACATGAACATTATATTTAATACAAATAACTAAAATATCGTCTATTATATTACGTCAGAGTGGAACGTGCACATTTGAGATTCACATTTCAAGCCTTTGTGAGTGTTACACTGCTTGATCCTATTGACTGCGGGTTTCAGCCTTTGTTTCATCTTATTACTATGTATCACTTAGGAAGTAATTGGTTTTATTTGCCTTTAACTAGTCAACCAGAGCTTCAGATAAGTTTTGCATCTGCAGAGTATTATATCCCCACATATTCAAATTCAATGCGTATTCACGTGTTATTGATTTTCTAACTTATTAAATAGGGAAAACATGATAAAAAATGAAACTAATTATAAAAAATACTTATTTCAGCTGCAAAAAGCTTTTTTGCAGCTCAGTCAATGCGTATTCTGCAAATAAGTGCGTAAAATACACAAATACGCAGATTTTTAAAACGTTGAAACTATACCCGTACTTTGATTAATAGAATAGTCCACAATTGACATGGAACAGACCGTGTTATATGTGTAGGGTGGAAGGGTTATGGGGCACGATTGGTGCCGTCATGTTTCATGTGTCCTGAGAATTTGAGCAGTGATTGAGCACATTGTGCAATGTGTGTTGGGCAATATCGACAACGACAGACAGATACGACATTGTAATACAGAATGTGTATCCGTCTATATTGTGGCTTACACCCATCGGCGCAAACTGTTTCCACTCGTTGCGCATTCATTCATTCATATCGTAAATAATTGATTTTCATTTCACATTTCATTTATGTTCCAGCGCAAGTGACGAACTACAGAATGGATGAAGACTGGACTGAGCAGCGGCTCCACTCCCGAGACACCATTCACAGCGACAAGACACGGATGAAGCGGAACGAAAACGAATTAAATTCCGAGTCACAGTCTGTGACAATGCCGGAAATGAAAACTAGCAGTGAACAGGAAGTGACAACGCCGCCACATTGGATGGCCGATTTGTTAGCAGAACGCTGGTATGGCTGGGAATCGTATGCGAGACGGAAACTATACACGGATGATCCAACCAAAAGTAAGTGCTGAACAACGTAAGCCACAAAACGTCTTTTTCTGTTTTTGTTTGTCACTAGTGCAAACCTTGGGACAGTGATATATACCGGTAGCAAAATCGATAAACGCCCGTTTGGCAAAGGTTGCTGCGCTGTCGTCTGCATCTATTGCATGTGTCGTGTCATACGTATATATGCGGTACATGCAGACGTCAGCACAGTGTCCGTCGCCTCGGTGATTCGTTTTCAACGAAAGACGATGTTTTCGACTTGGACTCGCTCCTCATCTAACACGTGAACATTGACTATAACCTGGCAAAAGGTTAAATAGTCAGCAAAGTTACATGGAGTGACCCATCATCACATCGATATATGCGACCCGATACTAGCAACATGAATATATATAAGAATGGTGAATATTCATGTTTCAAGTATCCGGTTACATAACGGGTGGTTGCAAAAATCGGTGGCAACGACGACTATCCTGGTTTTCCCTATGGAAGCCGAAACATGTTTATTTGTGTTTCTAGTAACGGGTTGCATCGGGTGCAGATGGCAATATATAATAGATCAGAAACTGCGCTAGAAAGTGATTATATTGCCTTTGGAAACGTTACCGTAGCCCTTAATGAAGACCGTGTAGACTCCGACCTGACTGTGCGAATACAGAGATACGCTGTCGTCACAGTAGTGTTCCTCTTGGGTTAGGCGCACCATACTTCACCAATTAATGCACACAATAACTGATCCCCAATTAATGAAAAAATGATTGATCTCCAAGTAATGCACAAAATGATTGATCCACAATTAATGCACAAAATAACTGATCCCCAAAGTGTACGTTTTACCACAATACGTCCAGCGTCTCGAATAATTAACTATGTAATTACATGTATACACACATAAAATGTAAACTAAACTGTCAAAACATTCGCCGGGAAAGTAGAAACATTCCAAAATAATTGAATGTCAACCTTGTAGTTGAATGCGTGTCTGATTCCTGAGGGTGGGAATTAGAGAAACGTGAGTACTGTAAAACTGTGACACACCTACTATGCCATCCCGGAACAGTCAGATTGTTTCATCTAATATCCGCCCTTGTACTATTTGTTGCTGTCTAATTCCGCACCCGATGAGGGAGACACTGATGGCGTCACAATGGTCGGGTTATATATATATATATATTATTTTGTTCTGTGTTATACATACTATGCACGACATACATGCAATACAATATTATCCCTCGCCGATAGGCACAGTCTGTGTCTAGGGATGGACTTTGTTTTGCATACGATTCACGTCCAGCCGTCCAATGTCAAGGTCACTGAGGACTTGTGTTCACCTTGTTTGTAAGGCAAATACGTCATCCCACCTCCTTTGTTTGTTATTGTCTACGTTGCCAGCGCGGGGATTAGCTTAGTGATAACGATGCCCTTGTTACAAGTGATTCACCCTTCGTCTGTAGAAACAATGGTCTGTTTATCAGGCGTAGTCGGCGATATTTCTGGCCCTGGTATATTGTGGTATATTGATCTACTAATTAATTCCCCGGGCTCCAACAGATCCGGTCAAATAAAACTGTCTAACTGCCAGCCAGCGATTTAGGAAACAATCTTGGTTTGTATAATTAGGGCGAATGCTGTTTATAAGGATTTGTGAATATAAGTGGAGAAAATAACCTTTTCGTCTTTGCGATCAGTGTAGACCCATATTACTCTGCGCCGTCTGATTATCGTCTACACGGTTCGTGATTTATTTCAGCAGCATCAGGAGTTAGGCTTGCGGATGCCTCCCCGAGCCCGAGCTTAGGAAGATACAACCAGAGTATTACTGTGCATTTGTTGTTCCACCAGTTGTTTTTCTAACGATTTACGTTTCGATATTAAACTCGAGGTCCCATCTAGTAGGCATAAATGTTCTTTATAGGAATTAAATAAGTGTATACTTGTGTAACTATTCCACCAGTTTTAATAATTACGAGTTCCCGCAAAACAGATATACTAATTTAGTAATCTTAATTTTACTGATAGTGACTCTCGGTGGTATCAGGCTTCGGTGGTATCAGGCTATTTATCCCCAGCCCCGCAACGAGTTGTGGGCTGGGTATACTGGAGTCAGGTTGTCCGTCCGTTCGTCCGTCCGTCCGTCCGTCCGTCCGTCCGTCACTAAACTTAACATCAGAGAAATATGTTATACATTCTATTTCCTTCATCGAAAATAGTTCACGCATGCATTCCACTAAGGCTCTACTATCATGCTGTGACAAATCCATGACCGTGCCGCCCCCGCTAAGCCTAGGGTCAATGTCACAGGCCCACAGACTACACGTCTACACATTTAGAGGCACCTGGGCCCACTCTTATTCCGTAAGCATCGCTTACTGACAAATCTAGTTTGATTTGCAAATGAGGTAGGACATTTTTAAATTATTTATGCAAATTAAAGGTATATGCACACTCAGTAGGCACAACAAGTTAGTTACATGAATTAAATAAGTGTATACTATGTGTCACTATTACACGAGTTATAAAAATTACGAGTGCCCGCTATACAGATATAATCATTTAGTAATATGTATTTTACTGATAGTGACGCGCGGTGGTATCAGACTATTTTCATATGCAAATGAGGCCTGGCATTGTTTAATTATTTATACTAATTAAATACGTCACCTAAAAACATAATATTTTCGACAGATTATAAAGTATGATCATTGCACATCAAAAAATAAATAAATACAGAGAATAAATAGTAATGTCCGTTAACATTTTAAGGGAACACGGTTTTCGCCCCTGATATCAGTGTGGAAATTTTACGTCAGATATAAAATGTATAATAATGCCAATCAATGCGTGGCCTAATGGTGAATGAATGTTTATTTTGCTAGAAAATGTCTCAGATGATGTCTCCGATATAGAGAATAGTAGGTTAGTGCCGTGAATGGGAAAAAATATCTGGCAAGGCTCAGGAAACGGGATGGGCGAGGCTCTGCCGAGCACATCCCGTTTCCGTGCCGCGCCAGATATTTTTTCCCATTCACGGCACTTACCTACTATTCTATTTATCCCGTCAACACCTAAACATGGCTTTAAAATGCAAAAATAGTATTGACTGGATATCAAAAATGTTTCACGGCACTGTGTTTCACGGCACATACGTACTGTGTTGACGGGATAAATAAAGAACATGTTGTGCCTACTGAGTGGGCATGGACCTTTAAATGCGTCACCTGAAATTATTTTTTTATCGCCAGATATAAGTATAATCATTGCACATCACAAACTAAATACAGAGATTAAATATTAACCTCGTTTAAGATTTTAAGAACTTCATATTTGATATACGAAGTATAATAGTTGGTGGCAGGTGGGAGCATGTGATGGGTAATTTAACGATCGGGGTTCATCCTTACCGGAATTCCGACCGGAGACCTGGTTTGGCACTAGTACGTCTTTGGCATTTTGTATGTGACAGTTGAATCTGGTTATACCTCTTATGTGAGTATTACGATTATTCGTATTTCTATGTTAGGGGAAGGGGCCAAGTGACTTTGGTGTGGTATGGACCTGGCACCAGGTCAGGTTATTCTAATTTCAGGTCTGAATATATTTGTTCTCGATGTAAATATTCCGTTCTGATTTCGGAACCCCCCTCCCCCCACCCCATGTAGCAGGTTAAAATGTTGAACCCGTTTGCCCGGCCTTACATGACCTTAGCTATTGATAGACCGTTAAACACCAATAAACAAACAAACAACTGAAGTATAATAATGCCAATTATATCGTCGGGAAATGGTGAAGGCCCGAACAATGTGGGACTCTAACTTTAAACATCCACATCAGCAAAAACTATTCCAACTCGAGTATTGTTGTAAACATTAAAAGAAAATGAATATTAATAATAATACCTTAACCATGTTAACACTCATCTCTCAAATGAGTGCACAACATAGGCATGTTCACTCGACCACCTATCCATTCAGAGTTATTCTCCTTTATCGACTCTGAAAATATTCCCACGATTTTTCATTCAACCCACTTCATTCTAGGTATAATTAACATGATGAAGCACTGCTATAAAGTTTACTGTTTTCATTTGGCAACAGCGAGCTTTCCGCAGTAAAATCATATAATAGTGAACCATACTTACTAAACCACGAACCTACTGCTCCAACATGATTGTGAAATCAAGACTGGATGCCACATAGCTGAATGTAGACACTAATTCTTGGATAACATCGGTGTCACAGGGCGAGAAAGATGAATATCCGACCATGGGACTCGAACCAGGGACCTCTGGTTTACCGTACCATCGCTCTAACCGACTGAGCTAACCGGGCACAAATACACACTTCCTCCCATAGTGAGTTACGTACCGTGACATAGGCCCTGGGCGTACCGGTACAACATAGGGTTGTTAGTACCATCTCTGCGCACCAAAGATTTTGTTACCAATGTGACTAAGCATATATACTCAATCTATGTTCGCATGATAGACCTTCAGAAGTGTAGTAGCTTAAGTCTAGTAATTTGCATAAACAAGATGGCCGCGAATTAAAAAGTGCTTTACTACATGTAGGTGCATATCGTATTGAGGGAGCAGCATTAAAAACACAAATGCCGATAAACTTCCGGCATTTAATACTTCATAGGCGACTAAATGTTTATCAATCCATTTTATTAGGAATATGATGTACATAAATTCAATATGGCCGCCATTTTACATGAATTCTATTAACTATTTAAAGAAACAGGCACGCACGAGAAATTAAGTTTAACACCACACACATATATGAAACTAATATACTCCCAAGGAGTTCAGCATATTGGTAGTAATAATAATACGCAACAAAGACATAACATTTGTGGTATAAACGTGTACATTGCATATACAATATGGCCGACCTTATCAAATGCATATCCAGTTTCTGGGATATTTATATGTAGCGTCGTTGTTTCAGCAGTCACAGAATGGTTTATGCGAACACAATTCTGACACGTGATAACTGACATGCTATACAATGCTTATAAAACAATTTTACGATGAAAAGAGAAGTGTGTAAATCCACAATGGCCGCCATTTTATACGAATTTCGTGAATTATTCTTATAACTTTAAGATCAAGGTCGGTACGACATACTCGTTCAAAACTGCAATTGTTAATTTTATAAATGTTCGTTGATCTACACCTTACTAAAAGCATAAAAAGGAACATACACGTATTAGTTTTCATATTTAACATATCCATCACTGTAAAATTGGAACAGAAATTTTCTGGAATTCAGAACTATATTCACGTATTACACGAAACATGTCAGACGAGATCATACCTATCAGCTTCGACGATTTAACCATTGGCATGCCGCATAAAGTTCTCAATACTCGTAGAGTTGAGGCAAATGTGATTTGCATACTTTCAAGATGGCCGCCATTTCGTACAATGTGTGTAGCAATGAAACTAAATCACCATACACATTCTATCAGTAGCGGCGAAATACAAATGATTAATTGTTTATTATATATCTGCTTTAGTATGACTAGAAGCTGTAATCCATACCCGATTTTATATTTCACATATAGTATACTTTGTGCTTATCGTGCGATTTGGGGACTGTACAGCGGTTTGTTTGATGATTATTGTGTAATATTCCTATCAACGCTCATAAGAATGTATGTCTTACAATTGGAACATAGTGTATCACGTGTTATTCAATTTTGTATTTTGTCTCATGCATTACCATGCACGGCATACTGTGCAAGAAGTAAGAAAATGAAAGAAAAAGCATATGAACAATATCAAGTTTAAGCGAAATTAACCCTAACCCCTGCACTAACGTTTTTTTTCTTTTTTTACTTCTTAATGTATCAAATTTACATGACACGATATTGGTGCGAAAAAATCTTACATATTCAATTTGGTGCGACATGCCGTTTTTACCAAGGTCATTAATGGTGGGGATTGTCGCACCAGTTAATAGTATTGCACCAACATTTACGCCCATGTCTCTGAACTACGATCTGTAAATATTTATTAGAATCTATACATTCTCATTTAGTAATCACAAGTTAAACGGTAATTGAAAAACGAACAAACCGCCCCTCCCTGTTCACGTTTAACGAAATATTTATGTCTGAGAGTCAAACACTCGTTTAATTCTATGTTAATCCTAACCCAAACAAAAAGCAAATCGTCCCTCTCTCTCTCTCTCTGCTACTAAATATTAACGAACAGCAATGCCAGAGAGCGGAACAAAGTATGTTATACATGTATATGCTTTATGTGTCAGTCATCTTCTGCTGCTGTCTACCATATTGGAACTCCGCCCGGTCCTATGCCATCAGTTTCTCCTGAAATAGACACAATTGAATGTACCTGATGTTTAAGTCCGCTTTGGCATGTTTTCCCTCCAAATGCAGCAACCAATGCAACCTGAATTCATTTGCACAGAGCTATACATCAATATTATGTGCTCGGAGAATGGGACGTAGGTGTGAGAAAATTACGTATACAACCAACGTTAACTGCTAAGTCATAACCAGTGTTATAGTTATACATTGCTTTATATGAACAACAAAGCGTCTAGCTCTGGTCGGACAAGACATCGTATCGTCACAAAGTCAACGATTTTATTAACGTAAGTATTTTGACGGAAAGTGTACATGTTGATTTGAGAAATATTGTTATATTTTTAGAACATAGTTATGCAAATAATGTCGGTTTATAGCTGGTATACTTAGTCGGATACAACCTCCTATCGTAACTGCAATACTATGTCTAACGTCAATATTTTGGTGGCAAGTTCACATGTTCATTTTAGAATTATCGTTATCCTGCTGAAATACATAGAATGTATGGAACATTACCAATTGAAACATGTTATTTTGTTACAAGACGAGTGGGTATCCTACCTGAATCTGGAAACCCTTATCAATTATATAAATAGCAATGCAAATTGCAGTATGTTACTCTCAAGGGAAGTAATCATTGTATTGTACCGTGTTTCTGCAGCGTACACGTACATGTACCTACCGCAGTACATTGTGGGCGGGCAACACCACGGCCATATACACGGCTGTACGTCCTGGGCTTCTGTCAACAACGCCGACCACGCTGTAAATACATTATATGACATGTAGGCTAGTGTCGATGTTACTATCAAACGGTATCCGTCTCATTAACTTGGATACTTAGAATTAGAATTGTGACCCAGCATTAACAAATTCAATGAGTCGATGTTGAGCGATCTTAATTAAACTGATTTAGACTATTCTCGGGGTTACGGTTAGCTAATATTCTCTGTGTTTGGGTTAGAGAATATTCTCGGGGTTAGGGTTGGCGAGACATTTCTCGGTGTTAGTGTTAGAGACTATTCTCGGATTTTGGGTTAGATAATGTTCTCGGGGTTTTTGGTTAGAGATTATTCTCGGGGTTTGGGTTAGAGATTATTCTCGGGGTTAGTATTAGATACTATTCTCGGGGTTTGTCGATACTATTCTCCGTCCGTCCGCGTCCGTCCGTCCGTCCGTCCGTCCGTCCACACATTAATTCCTGTATGGCTCTACTACCATGCGCCAAATACACGACCGTCCATCCCCAGCTGATCCCAAGGTCAAGGTAAAATACTTAGTCTCTTTACACAACTTAACATCAGACAAATAAGTTATAACTTCTATTTCCTTCATTGAAAATTCTTAATATTTAATCGTGCATTCCTCTAAGGTTGTACTTTCATGCTGTGACAAATCCACAACCGTCCAGCCCCAGCTGATCTCAAGGTCAATGTCACATACTTAGTCTCTTTACAAAAGAACTTAACATCAGAGACATATGTTATAACTTCTATTTCTTTCATCGAACATTCTTAATATTTCATGCATGCATTCCCCTAAGGCTCTACGTTCATGCTGTGACAAATCCCCGCTGATCTCGAGGTGAAGGTCACATACTTAGTATCTTAGTACAAAACTTAACATCAGAGAAATCGGTTATAACTTCTATTCCCTTGCTCGGATCTGCTTCATATTTCACACACGCATTGCTCCAATGGACCTCTACCACCCTGTGATAAATTCACGTTCGTGCCGCCCCCGCTAAGCCCAGAGTCAAGGTCACAAGCCCACACACTTGGCAAATGTTTACATATTTAGGGGTACCTGGGCCCTGGGGGGGGGGGGGGTATTCCGTAAGCCTCGCTTACTGACCAATCAAGTTTAGGTTAGGGTTAGAGATTATTCCCGGCATGCTTATGTTTTTTTGTGAAATGTCAACGAATTATATAATATAAATACCATGTTACGGGTGGGGGGTTAGCAAGCCAATTGCTAGACTCTGGTTTCACTATCATGCATTGCATGTGTATATCGATCGCCTAACATAGTTTCTGTAGCTGTCTCCTGTACATACAGTGTACTACCATATAGTGTAATATAATGATTGTGTTAACTTTAATACATAACGAATACCCATGTTTGTAACAAAATGCAATATTTACCGGATGCGAGGAGCCATAGCAGCAGAATCCAGGCACTGGTATCCATGGCAACGTGTATAGTGCTTTCACTGACTGTCTTTATCAACTTGGCCAAATTACATGTAACTATATGGTAACGGGCCGCCGTCACAAAACCGGGTTTATGTTGACCGTGACTGCAGGTTAGACCAGTGACCATCCTGGTCATCACTGTTCTCTTACATACACCATACTGGTCACATTTGGTTGATCAGTAGCGTAATAATGGGTGATCTCAATGGTGACCATTATATGCGTGACCAATGGTGACATATGGAATCACAGTGCGCGGGTCCACACGCTGATCTGTGTCTTCACTGGATGTCAATACGTTATTGCGTTTGGTAGATTGGTACACACGTTTAAACTTTTGATGGATGGTGAGTATCAGTAATAAACCTGTCACATAATTAGGTCATAGTAATATTGAAGCTTTAAGACAAACATGGGCTGATTCAACATGTGACCAGTGTAGTTCCTGATCAGCTAGCGCATTTGTACAGCCATGGTGCAGATCTGGGGTGTTCATTAGTAACACAGGTAACACGTCGTTTATTGAAATACATGTACGTTGGGCATGCTGGTCTGGCGCTACACTGGTGAAACACGAGTACGGCTACAATTTTACAAGCGTCTCAGTGTACTGTATCGCTATATCACGTGAATCAATAATTATCGCCGTTTGGGAAATTATAGAAATGCTATATGGCCGGCAATGCAGACGCAATACCATTGTAGCACTTACTACGTACATGTACGTCCATTGTACCGTTAAAGGCACCGACTCTTGGATACCAACTCAATATGTGACCGTGACCTTGGGTTCAGAGGAGGCCGGAGGTCGTGTATTTGTCACAGCATGATAGTGGGCCACACGAATAATGCATGTGTGAGCTATGAAGCAGTTACGTGAAAGGAAACAAGAGCCATTTACCCGAGCGTTAAGCTTGTTATGAACGGACGTACGGACGCCGGTATATAAGGCTATATATGCACCCTCACATTTCACTATGTATGTTTTCCCAGAACCAGTAATGCTGTATGTGGTACTACCATTATGCAACATTAGACCATAACGACATTATGCAAGACGACAGTATGACAACGTGAATGAAGCGGTGTTGTAATACACATGGCATACACTTGAAGAAGACTATGAATTTGGGCCACCGTCTGGCATGGCAAAATGATGCTATACGACGTGTGAACAACGTAGCTTTGTGCCGTCTAATCGGGATCTACGCTGTCCGCATGTCAGTCGCTGGAGGCGCTACACGGCCAATGACAAATACAGTAGATACCCGGGGGCAAAACTCACCAATACAGTAGATACCCGGGGCAAAGCTAGGCAATACAGTAGATACCTGGGGCAAAACTCGGCAATACAGTAGATACCAGGGGGCAAATCTCAGCAATACAGTAGATACCTGAGGAATAACTCAGCAATACAGTAGATACCCGGGGAATAACTCAGCAATACAGTAGATACCCGGGGAATAACTCGGCAATACAGTAGATACCCGGGGCAAAACTCGGCAATACAGTAGATACCCGGCGCAAAACTAGGCAATACAGTAGATACCCGGGGGAAAACTCGGCAATACAGTAGATACCCGGGGAAAAAACTCAGCAATACAGTAGATACCCGGGGGCCAAACTCAGCAATACAGTAGATACCCGGGGAATAACTCAGCAATACAGTAGATACCCGGGGAATAACTCGGCAATACAGTAGATACCCGGGGCAAAACTCGGCAATACAGTAGATACCCGGCGCAAAACTAGGCAATACAGTAGATACCCGGGGGAAAACTCGGCAATACAGTAGATACCCGGGGAAAAAACTCAGCAATACAGTAGATACACGGGGGTCAAACTCAGCAATACAGTAGATACCGGGGGCAAAACTCGTAAATACAGTAGCTACCCGGGGGCCAAACTCAGCAATACAGTAGATACCGGGGGCAAAACTCGGCCGTCCGTCCGTGTGAATTTACGTCGAAAACTTTGTAAGAGTTTCTCCATCATGTAATATATTCAATATATAACTTGAAGGATTGTTTAAATATTTGAACAGTTCATTCACCTGAACATGTGTGACGCACTCACACCACCAATGACATGGCTTTGACCTGTCTGACCTTCAAAATGGTGCTGAAACACTTAGCCATTTTCTTACGTCAAGACGTGTGTAAGAGTGTCTCCAACATGTAATATCTTCAATATTACGCGAATGATTGCTTCAATACCTGAACATGTGTCACACACTCGCGCCACTATTAACACGACCTTGACCTTTGTCGCCTTCGAAATGTCGCTGAAACACTTAGCCAATTGTTCCGTCGAAAAAGTTAGTAAGAGTTTCTTTGTTAGAGTCCAGTATGCCACGGAGGCATGTCCATGTTTTACAAACATAATGTCCAGTGACTAATGATTTGAAGCCTATGCACATTATTAGATGTATATGGTGTAGGTCTACTTACTTGCAACTCGTCATGCCGAACATGGGATTATTGATACTGTAACTTACCAGTATATACTATACATTGATCTATGTGTGACGTGTGTAATCTGATACGAGCCTGAAGTTGTCACCATCTCCCCGTGTAGACATTGACCAGACTGCGCTGATCCGTATGCTTATCCGACAATGGACGCAATGACCCCCATACTAGCAGACATACGGTACGATTACACAGTTTTGGCAATGCATTATTTAACGAATACAACCATGGGTTGTTGCGTTTACTGGCGTACAACACATTTGGTATTTTTAAAGTCGGACTCTTCGCAAACTTTAAACAGACCAAATGTAATGTAACCACAGTTAACGCAACAGTCCGTGGTTTATTACATATATTTACACTGCAAATATGGCGTTAAAATTAAGAATAATCTTGTTTTACGTCATTTTCTCGCAATTGCGGGAACAGCAATGTTGCCGGTCAATTGCGTGACGTTATTGACAACGACGGTGAACGTCATGTATTTTAATGACGTCAAACAAACTTTCCATTATGAATGTAAGGACAGTGTAAATACAAACTGATGTATCTACACAATTGCCGCTCATTTCCAATTAACGGCTGAATTACTTCGGTTTCAGAGCCAACGATTTGCTACAACAACGTCAGCAGTAACGTCAACGGCACAACGTTCCGTCATTTTATCTGCCCCCGGGGTATCGAGTCTGACGTCATGATCCACTGTTGTGGGCCCCCCACGGAGCAGCGGTGCTGTGATACGACGGCGGCTGACGACAACGACAAGGGTTCCGGTATAAACGACATCGATCTCGCGTGGGTATCTACTCTTGTCCACATTATCATGGACTAGAACAGACCAGTCTTACGTTATTGAACCTGGAATAATAACGAGTAGCTTCCCTTAGAACAACGTCCCGGGCATGTTTGGCGTTAAAGTTAGCGACAATCGTCCGTTTGACCTCACGTTGCTTAGTTTAAACAATGTGACGACAAACTGACGAAGTCCGCCTATTAGTGAGTCGCTGGTGACACTGGAGTAGTTCGTAACGAAGTCTCTTGTGATGTTCCAAGTTCGGTAAGAAATGTATAAGACTGGTATATATATAGATGTAAATGTATTGTCGACTTAACAATAATTAAAAGTAAGCCCAATATTTGCCGCACAATAAATCGACGTTTAGTTTGAGATTGTTTTTAAATACATAACTAGTTTGAAACTGGTACGGCGGTATTCGTTGACCGATCGTAACCAAAATTTAGTACACATTTTGTGACTGCCAGAAGAAGAACCCTTTTGACTTTCAAAATAATTTGATGAGCTATCTCCCCGTGTCGGCCATTTTTAATATTCGTATTCTGTATATTTGTCCTCGCGATATCTCAAGTCTACAGAACGTATCTTAACCACATTCAGTATCCATATTTAACTAGGCAAGAGTAAAAAAATACTCATTTACATTTGTATCTCCCCTTGTTTACTGGTTATGCTTCAACGGGCATACAGTGATTTAAACATATCTAAACATACATTGCGGCCGTCTGCACTCCTATTACTCGTATTAATACTCGTATTAATGGTTAAAATAACGATACCGTCTGTTGTGTGTTTCAGCACAGGTATTGGTATTGCCGCCGGCTTCGTTTCCTCGGTAACCATCTGTATGCTGCTATATTGTTGTTGTTGTCAGCGGCGACCGGAAATACACGACGGCATCAAGCTCATGTGGGTCAGACGCTCGTTCGGCAAGGAATGTAAGCTCTTGTGTGACCAAGACTTTGTGCTTTTTGTGGCATTGCCTCGTCTCTTGTTCTTAATAGAATTGAACTCGAATTTGGATTGGTTGTTATCAGTTTTTATTTCACCTTGATTTCACTCCGTTGTGCTGATACATATATACCATTCTCCACAGCCAGCTGTGTGACTGACCGTGCGTGAACGTTGTAGAGAGGTTGTAAATTCCTGTATAAACAACCCTACACACTGATACATATAGACCGTTCTCCACAGCCAGCTGTGTGACTGACCGTGCGTGGACGTTGTAGAGAGGTTGTGAATTCCTGTATAAACCAACCCTACACATTCATACATATATACCATTCTCCACAGCCAGCTGTGTGACTGACCGTGCGTGGACGTTGTAGAGAGGTTGTGAATTCCTGTATAAACCAACCCTACACACTTATACATATAGACCGTTCTCCACAGCCAGGTATGTGACTGACCGTGCGTGGACGTTGTAGAGAGGTTGTGAATTACTGTATAAACAACCCTACACAAGGATACATATAGACCGTTCTCCACAGCCAGCTGTGTGACTGACTGACTGTGCGTGGACGTTGTAGAGAGGTTGTGAATTCATGTATAAACCAACCCTACGCTTTTTGATACATATATACCATTCTCCACAGCCAGCTATGTAACTGACCGTGCATGGACGTTGTAGGGAGGTTGTGAATTCCTGTATAAACAACCCTACACACTGATACATATAGACCGTTATCCACAGCCAACTGTGTGACTGACCGTGCGTGGACGTTGTAGAGCGGTTGTGAATTCCTGTATAAATAACCCTACACACGGATACATATATACCGTTCTCCACAGCCAGCTGTGTGACTGACCGTGCGTGGACAATGTAGAGAGGTTGTCAATTCCTGTATAAACCAACCCTACACATTGATACATATATACCATTCTCCACAGATTGACCGTGCGTGGACGCTGTAGAGAGGTTGTGAATTCCTGTATAAACAACCCTACACACTGATACATATAGACCGTTCCCCACAGCCAGCTGTATCACTGACCGTGCGTGGACGCTGTAGAGAGGTTGTGAATTCCTGTATAATCAACCCTACACATTGATACATATATACCATTCTCCACAGCCAGCTGTGTGACTGACCGTGCGTGGACGTTGTAGAGAGGTTGTGAATTCCTGTATAAACCAACCCTACACACTGATACATATAGACCGTTCTCCACAGCCAGATGTGTGACTGACCGTGCGTGGACGTTGTAGAGAGGTTGTGAATTCCTGTATAATCAACCCTACACACTGATACATATATATCATTCTCCACAGCCAGCTGTGTGACTGACCGTGCGTGAACGTTGTAGAGAGGTTGTGAATTCCTGTATAATCAACCCTACACACTGATACATATAGACCGTTCTCCACAGCCAGCTGTGTGACTGACTGTGCGTGGACGTTGTAGAGAGGTTGTGAATTCCTGTATAAACAACCCTACACACGGATACATATATACCATTCTCCACATCCAGCTGTGCGACTGACCGTGCGTGGACGTTGTAGAGAGGTTGTGTATTCCTGTATAAATCAATTAGACTATAAGGCAACGGCGCGGAATAACGTCACACTAGTTGGCGGTATAACCTGCCATTCCAATTAGACTAGAAGAGAGCGGCGCGGAATAGCGCCACACTATACATTCAATGTACACATGGATATATCATTTGAGACGCGCCATGTGATTTTGTGCCTCAGAACATGTGAGATTTGTCATGAAACGTATTCACAAAAACTGTGATATTTTCTATAAATGATGTCGAAAGATGATGATCTATTCCGCATATGCTATGAACATTTCGTCATCATTCAGGGGTGGGGGGGGGGGGGGGTGGGGCGGCGGACCAGCGCTATCCCGAGCTCTGCTCGGTCGACGAGAACGAGCTATGCTCGTTCGATAATATAGTCAAGTATTGCAAAATAGTTACGCCCCCCCTAACCCGAAATCCTGGGGGCCGTTTCACTAAACTTCGTGCGACTAAAATGTTCGTAAGTGCAAAATAATGATAGGCTGTAAATTGTACATTGACAATGTTTTCTTGTAAACAATTATTGGATTGGGTTAGGGTTACCCTAACCCTAATTGCAAATGCAGCATATGCTCAATAAATGCAAATCCATCAATTGAAATTTCCAGACGATCCTAAATTTGCACTTACGAACATTTTAGTCGTACGAAGTTCAGTGAAACGAGCCCCTGGATTCACGCCTGATTCGACGTCATTTATGGAAAATATAGTACATTTTGTAAATATATTTCTTGAAAAATCCCACATGTTGTTATGTACAATATCACATGACGGGTCTCATCTACAACTGTATCTGGGTTTTCTTAGACGTTTCAACACCACGAACCTCGAGGTCGGTTCATCTCCATAGTCGTAGTGTTTAACTGCCAACAAACATTTGGATCTTCTAAATAAAAGCATATAACGCATGTTTTTTCTTGTTGTATATAATATACTGTTACATATCTATAATATATATTTAAGTCAAGGTGAATGCGCATGTGTGGATTTTGTATCAATATTAGAAGATATAATATGTTATGCTTTTATTTAGATGATATATAATATATAAAACTCAAATGCGCCCCGAATTCTCCAATACCCTTAAAAATAGAATAATTATGTGAACAATAACTTATACGTATCTGGCGCACTAATTTCGGCTGTGATGCAATTGCCCCGGGTGACAGCTTTAATACAATAACCGACACACAGTGGTGTTTGTTGGGTACCGATTCGTATCGGAAACTGCCGCTGCATGAATCGATACGGCTTCCACTAGACCGGTGTTTACTTTACATAACAACTTGGGAAATATTCAACAATATATTAAGTTCATTCTTATATCGCTAATGGATATACTTGGTGTAATCTGCAGGCCCGTAGCCAGGTGGGGTCGGAGCGGCCGGACGACCCCCCGCCCAGCCTCGATGTCCATTTTTTTAGCAAAAAAGCATGCCCCGGACCCCCTAGATACCTCAGGCCCATTGGGCCTTCGAAACGACCCCCCTTGAAAAAGATCTGGCTACGGGCCTGATCTGTATTGTATGGAATAACTGTACGTTACGTATTGCCTTAGCACCACACTAATAGAATATCAGAGGATTAAAGGCGCGCAGTCTGATAAGGGTCTACACTGTTCGCCATTAAGTTAGACAAATACATGTCATGCTTTTATGAAACCAGTCTCCAATCACAGCCACAGAACAGGAATTATACTCGCACATGTGCCATAAGGCACATTACTCCAGTCACGCCCATATTTCAGTAAACCGGTTGGAACAGCCGACCTACAACAACCACCTGGCCGTTATAAGTAACAGCCGAGCTGGAAGTCGCACCGGAAGTCGAAACGGAAGTCGAGCCGGAAGTCTATCTGTGAGCAGGACCGGGAGTTTCGTGGAAAACCGGAATCGGTCACCAAGCCCGGGTCCAAGTCCTTCTGTGAGCAGACGACATTCGTACGAGCCGTCGCCATGTGGCAGCAGACGACACCGAAGTATATACACCACCGCATGCGCTATCTTGCCGATATTTGTATATTCCCGTAGTATAAAATACTCGAATATTGTGCATGATAGATGCAGCTTGATTGGCTGAGCCTGAGCTGTGTTACAGCTCATGCACAGCCAACCAAGCTGCTTGATTGCGAGTTGATATTGCCAATAAATGTTCCGAGACGTTTGCAGTTGTGCAAGGTTAATGCAGGCGGTGTTGTAGTGTTGTGTGTTTTATAATGAATGATATGCAATGAAAATGTGTATTCAATACAATTCACAAATACTGATATATGTAGATATCGGTCCGAGCGTGTGTCGCACTCAAGCATGAGAACTCTAAACACAAATGTATAACAGGTTACGTAATTGTTGCCCTCTGTTATTCTTGATACATGTACTTGGTTCGTGCCCATTGCATATCTCGAACACCCTGTTGACTATACACATATGAACATATGAAGTTAAGGACCCGTTCTATACATGGTCATCGTTTGATTCAAAGGTAATTGTTTCGTAAAAGTGATATAATATATGTATACGTATTAACATATTGTGAATACTGCCTCGTTACTGTATCCTATACGGCACATGGAGTGGCCAAAAGTCGGCCATCTTTGTGTGTTCCAGCCATCCAGTTTCACCTGTTCTGTCGTTTGACAAAGAACTTAAAATGTGAATAGAACTCATGATATAATGTAGCTACTCACATGTAGAAAAGGCAGGAGAACGGACTCCTATCCAGTATATTACACCAAACTGTAAAATATGTCTGTTTTCTGGACAGGTTTGTGCTTGTGTTTTTAATAACATGAACCAACATTATAGATAGCCTCATACACAGAAAATAGCACAGTGTATCACTTTTACCTGGCCAACCACACAACACATACCATATATATACACACTACCGTACTCTGTTATTATCTACCAAATCCAGTGACATGTAAGCAGTTACCTGAGTGTATTGTCCCTGGTGTCTGCTCACCTGCTATGCGAGTAAATATGGTTTTACTTATGTGTAACGTGTACACTAACATAGGCTGTGTATCTGATTGAAAAGTGTACACATCAAAATTTATTTTGAGACTGGTTATTTATTATGTATTGCACAAAATGTTATTTGGTTTACTGTCATATTATTTGCTGTATGTGTCAAACGCACGAAGTGGTGAAACTGTACGATAGCTTGTACATACAAAGATGGCGGAGATGGCTACTCAATGTACCATATAGTATACAGTAACAAGACAATATTTACATATGTTATATTCATATATCACATCACTCATATTAAGCAATTATCATTGAAGCTGAGTGTATCTATCTATGACCTACTACCTAACATGGATACTCCCATGCGTGTTATATCTGTACTTGTGTACACTGATTACGTTATCTACAAATAGTGATACAATCAAAGTACCCAACCATCACAAACATAATGCATGTCAGATAGAGTTTCATACAGATTCAGTATCTTGTCTTCAGTTTTTCTTTAAATATGTATTAATACATTCAGGAGCACACGTTTCATATTCTACGTTCAGTTGCTGCAACATATTTCGGGTATTCTGCTCAATATGGTAAAGGGATATAGCGGTTGTATTGGTCTCTGGTTGTTGTAACCACACTATATACAGCCACGTGGTAGACATAGGAACAGTCACGTGGACATTTTCTTGTTACATAGGGTACTTCTATGTACAGTGGAAGCCTCTAAGCCGGACACCCATACACCCACATGTCACGTGGTAGACATAGGAACAGTCACGTGCACAGTATATTGTTACATAGGTTACTTATATGTACAGTGGAAGCCCTCTATGCCGGACACCCATATAATATATGAGTGCTTATTTGCATGTGTGCAATGTCATTTATTTACGGCTGGTCACACTACCGCGCAATAGGCTGGTCACACTACTCCACACTAGGCTGGTCACAATACCCCCACAATAGGCTGATCACAATACCCTGCACTAGGCTGGTCACACTACACCGCACTAGGCTGGTCACACTACCCCACACTAGGCTGATCACACTACCCTGCACTAGGCTGGTCACACTACCCCGCACTAGGCTGATCACACTACCCCGCACTAGGCTGGTCACACTACCCCGCATTAGGCTGGTCACACTATCCCAGGCTCATCTGGTCATACTACCCCGCATTAGGCTGGTCACACTACCCCGCACTAGGCTGGTCACATTACCCCGCACTCTGCTGGTCACACTACCCCGCAATAGACTGGTCACACTACCCCGCACTCTGCTGGTCACACTACCCCGCAATAGACTGGTCACACTACCCCGCACTCGGCTGGTCACACTACCCCGCCCTCGGCTGGTCATACTACCCTTCCCTCGGCTGGTCACACTACGCTCGGCTCGTCACACTACCCCGCGCTCGGCTGGTCACTACCCCGCGCTCGGCTGGTCATACTACCCCACACTAAGCTGGTCACACTACCCCACGCTCGGCGGGTCACACTACGTTCGGCTGGTCACACTACCCCACGCTCGGCTGGTCACACTACCCCATGCTCGGCTGGTCACACTACCCCGCGCTCGGCTGTTCACACTACCCCACGCTCGGCTGGTCACACTACCCCACGCTCGGCTGGTCACACTTTTACCCCACGCTCGGCTGGTCACACTTTTACCCCACGCTCGGCTGGTCACACTACCCCACGCTCGGCTGATCACACTACGCACGGCGGTATGGCTGGTCATCACCTGTACCGCGCGCTTCGGCTGGGTCACTACCCGCGCTCGGCTTCGTCACAACTACTCCCACACTAGGGCTACTGGGTCACACTACCCCTTGCGCGGGGGTCACACTACGGTTCGGTGGTCACGACTACCACTCGCTCGGCTGGTCACACTACCCCATGCTCGTGTTGGTCACACTACCCCGCTGCTCGCTTGGTCACACTACTCCCCGCGTCGGGACTGGTACACTTTCCACCCCACGCTCGAGGCTTGGTCACACTTTCACCCCACACTCGGCTGGTCAGGTTTCACTTTGCTAGGTCACGCTCGGCTGGTCACACTACCCTCAAAAGCTCGGCTGGTCACACTACTACCCGCTCGGCTGGTCACACTTTCACCCCACGCTCGGCTGGTCACACTACCCCACGCTCGGCTGGTCACACTACGCACGGCTGGTCACATACACCATAAGGATCTATCTGATCAGCTGGCGGCCAATATAGTGATGTCTGTGACAAACCCACGAGGGAGTTGTTATTGGGTTATGATCCAATTACGGGGAAGCCGCCCTGGCCTTAATTACCTCCATACCGGGGGGAAACGGACATATCCCTCCGCCGGTAGAACTATGGCAGCGTAACTGTGTATACACAACTGTAGACATGGTAGATGCTGACCAAAGTCTCTGTATTGCACTGTTCCATCAGAATCATGTAATCACTAGCGAGAACGTCGCTGTCATGGCGAATATTGTAGGTCCGTATCAGAACTGTAATACATAATACTCATAACGAGGTTTAATAGTTTTGCTGTTGGTTCTTCTGAATGTGTGTAGATGCGCTTCGGGTGTTTCGATTTTTGATTCTCCCATGTGCATATACTGTCTCAGACTAATGTCCCGCCATGTAGCTTCCGGTGGCGTGTACGTGGGTTGTCCCGCCATGTAGCTTCCGGTGGCGTGTACGTGGGTTGACCCGGAATGTGGCTGTTACTGGAGAAAAAGGGGCTTATGGGTTTTCCGACTAGTGTAGATGCTGATCAGACAGTGTATCCGCACAGTCTGATCAGGAGCTGCATTGTTCGTCATTCCATCAATGAAACAGCTGTTATGATTCTAACAAGCAATATATATCGTTATCATGCTACACTACAAGAGCGTGCTATTTGATCAGGACATACACTGGTCACGAATGACATAAGCCCCATTTCTCCAGTCACTGTCATATATGTGTAGACGTTTGTTATGTTGTCGCCGTGGTATACAACACCTCGAACCAACCGTTTCCTGTGACCCGTTTCACTAAATTACGTTCCTACGAAGATTTCTATAAATTTACTTCACACAATAATGTGGCTCAATTATGCACCCATTTACCATATACTTGTAAGTGTCACTACATCTGAACAGATCCACCACAGAGTTCCATCATCGGTTGTTAATGCGAACTTTGTTGTAACTTTTAGGTTTGCACTTACCGCACGAACTTCTTAAGTCTTCTTAGTCGTACGAAGTGTAGTAAAATGCCCCCTAACCTTTATTTCAGGCCCAGTTTCGCCGCCTGCTGTCGACAGCAAGCATCAATACATGAAAGTGCCGAATGACGTCACCATCACGCTCACAACACCGTCGGACGATAACGGACCGACGCACCCTCTGTTACGGACGGAAACACACACCGAAGGTATCCGCACTACCCAGGACGGGAAGATGTAACACGACTTGACAAACACGGGCTTATAGCTGCGTCACTGATTATAACACTGAGGATTTTCTCGATATTTGTAATCGAAATCAGGCAGTTTGATTGGTCGAGACTGAGCACAGCTCAACCTCGACCAATCAAAATTAATCACTTGATTGGGAGTCCAATCATTATCAGACAGCGTTATATTCAATGGCAATGGTCAGGGTAGGTCCCCAATCACACAGCCTGGCAACGGTCAGGGTATGTCCCCAATCACACACCCTGGCAATGGTCAGGGTAGGTCCCCAATCACACACCCTGGCAATGATCAGGATAGGTCCCCAATCACACCTCATGGCAATGGTCAGGGTAGGTCTCCAATCACACAGCCTGGCAATGATCAGGGTAGGTCCCTAATCACACAGCCTGGCAACGGTCCGGGTAGGTCCCCACTCACATAGCCTGGCAATGATCAGAGTGGGTCCCCAGTCACACAGCCTGGCAATGGTCAGGGTAGGTCCCCAATCACACAGCCTGTCAAGGTCAGGAGGTCCCAATCACACAGCTGGCAATGATCAGGGTATGTCCCCAATCACACAGTATGGCAATGGTCATTGTAGGTCACCAATCACACAGCCTGGCAACGGTCAGGGTAGGTCCCCAATCACACAGCCTGGCAAGGATCATGGTAGGTCCCCAATCACACAGCATGTCAATGACCATGTGATGCACCAGACACAATGGTGACTGGTGTATATCACACTAATCGAACTAAGCCAATGCGAAAACGTTGAGTGGGTACTAACTTGATATTTGATTTAATAATTCTGCACCTATCACCTTCTGTCCAAGCACAGGGATTCGGAGTTTGATGGGAGTGGGTGTGGTGGGGTGGTAGTATAGACACTGGTTTATTCACCTGTAAGCCGCCCGGTTGGAGAGGTGTTTGATGGGAGTGGGTGTGGCAGTATGGTCGTATAGACACTGGTTTATTCGCCTGTAAACCGCCCCGGTTGGAGAGGTGTTTTATGGGGGTGGGTGTGGCGGTGTGGTCGTATAGACACTGGTTTATTCACCTGTAAGCCGCCCGGGTTGGAGAGGTGTTTGATGGGAGTGGCTATGGCAGTGTGGTCGTACAGACACTGGTTTATTCACATGAAAGCCGCCATGGTTGGAGAGGTGTTTGATGGGAGTGGGTATGGCCTGGTCAGTGGTCGTATAGACACTGGTTTATTCACCTATAAACCTCCCGGGTTGGAGAAGTGTTTCATGTGGGTGGGTGTGGCCTGTTGACTAGTAGTATAGACACTGGTTTATTCACATGTAAGCCACCCGGGTTGGAGAGGTGTTTGATGGGGGTGGGTGTGGCAGTGTGGTCGTATAGACACTGGTTTATTCACCTGTAAGCCGCCCGGGTTGGAGAGGTGTTTGATGGGAGTGCCTGTGGCAGTGTGGTCGTGCAGACACTGGTTTATTCACTTGTAAGCCGCCCGGGTTGGAGAGGTGTTTGATGGGAGTGGGTGTGGCCTGGTGAGTGGTCGCATAGACACTGGTTTATTCACCTATAAACCTCCCGGGTTGGAGAAGTGTTTGGTAGGAGTGGGTGTGGCCCGGGGAATGGTCGTATAGACACTGGTTTATTCACCTGTAAACCACCCGGGTTGGAGAGCTGTTTGATGGGGGTGGGTGTGGCATTGTTGTCGTATAGACACTGATTGATTCGCCTGTAAGCCGTCCGGCTTGGAGAGCTGTTTGATGGGAGTGGGTGTGGCAGTGTGGTCGTACAGACACTGGTTTATTCACATGTAAGCCGCCCGGGTTGGAGAGGTGTTTGATGGGAGTGGGTGTGGCAGTGTGGTCGTATAGACAGACACTGGTTTATTCACCTGTAAGCCGCCAGGGTTGGAGAGGTGTTTGATGGTGGTGGGTGTGGCAGTGTGGACATATAGACACACGGGTTGGAGAGGTGTTTGATGGGGGTGGCTGTGGCAGTGTGGTCGTATAGACACACACTGGTTTATTCACCTGTAAGCCGCCCGGGTTGGAGAGGTGCATGATTGGAGTGGGTGTGGCAGTGTGGTCGTATAGACACTGGTTTATTCACCTGTAAGCCGCCCGGGTTGGAGAGGAGTTTGATGGGGCTGGGTGTGGCTGTGTGGTCGTATAGACACTGGTTTATTCACATGTAAGCCGCCCGGGTTGGAGAGGTGTATGATGGGGGTGGGTGTGGCGGGGTGGTCGTATAGACACTGGTTTTTTTTCACATGTAAGCCGCCCGGGTTGGATAGGTTTATGATGGGGGTGGGTGTGGCGGGGTGGCCGTATAG
>CM055280.1:69920082-69954826 GCA_029237695.1 Conchocele bisecta | reverse complement strand
GGGGTGGCCGTATAGACATGGTTTATTCACATGTAGCCGCCCGGGTTGAAGAGGTTATGATGGGGGTGGGTTAGTGTGTCAGTGTGGTCGCCATAGACACTGGTTTATTCACATGTAACCCCCTGGTTGAAGAGGTGTTTGATGGGAATGGAGTGTGTCAGTGTGGTGTATAGACACTGGTTTATTCACATGTAAGCCGCCCGGGTTGGAGAGGTGTTTGATGGGAGTGGGTGTTGCCTGGTGAGTGGTCGTATATACACTGGGTTATTCAACTGTACGCCAGCCAGGTTTGGAGAGGTGTTTAATGGGAGTGGGTGTGGCAGTGTGGTCGTATAGACACTGGTTTAATCACCTGTAAGCCGCCCGGGTTCGAGAGGTGTTTGATGGGAGTGGGTGTGGCAGTGTGGTCGTATAGACACTGGTTTAATCACCTGTAAGCCGCCCGGGTTGGAGAGGCGTTTGATGGGAGTGGGTGTGGCAGTGTGGTCGTATAGACACTGGTTTATACACATGTAAGCCGCCCGGGTTGGGGAGGTGCTTGATGGGGTGGGTGTGGCAGTGTGGTCTTATATAAACTGGTTTATTCACCTGTAAGCCGCCCATGTTGGAGAGGTGTTTGATGGGAGTGGGTGTGGCAGTGTGATCGTATGGACACTGGTTTATTCACCTGTAAGCCGCCCGGGTTGGAGAGGTGTTTGATGGGGGTGGGTGTGGCAGTGTGGTCGTATAGACACTGGTTTATTCACCTGTAAGCCGCCCGGGTTGGAGAGGTGTTTGATGGGAGTGGTTGTAGCGTGGTGGTCGTATAGACACTGGTTTATTCACCTATAAACCGCCCGGGTTAGAGAGGTGTTTGGTCAGAGTGGGTGTGGCCTGTTGAGTGGTCGTATAGACACTGGTTTATTCAGCTATACACCGCCCGGGTTGTAGAAGTGTTTGGTGGGAGTGGGTGTGGCCTGGTGAGTGGTCGTATAGACACTGGTTTATTCACCTGTAAGCCGCCCGGATTGGAGAGGTATTTGATGGGAGTGGGTGTGGCAGTGTGGTCTTATAGACACTGGTTTATTCACATGTAAGCCGCCCAGGTTGGAGAGGTGTATGATGGGGGTGGGTGTGGCGGGGTGGTCGTATAGACACTGGTTTATTCACCTGTAAGCCGCCCGGGTTGGAGAGGTGTTTGATGGGATTGGGTGTGGCGGTGTGGTCGTATAAACACTGGTTTATTCACATATAAGCCGCCCGGGTTGGAGATGTGTGTGTTGGGAGTGTGTTTGGCGGGGTGTTCGTATAGACACCGGTTTAATCACATGTACGTCGCCCGGGTTGGAGAGGTATTTCTTGATAACGTGTGCATGTACGTATACACATCTGAAAGTTTTTGTTTGAACGGCGATTTTGCAATTTGGTGTAAAATGTACTTGTCAATCTGTCGGTTTTCGTTAATTTTACGTAATGAAATGAATACCGTACCACATTATCTTATTTTATTTTTGTTTTCAGCTTTAGCATAGACCAAGCTTGCACGACGACCGATACGATCATGAGAACATAACGAGGACTGGTAGCACACGGTAACAGGTAACTCATGCGTTCGGTAGCAAGCTATGTGGAGCTGTGTATTCAGCATGATAGTGTTTGTTATGCCGAGCTGATTGGGACGGATGATTACCAATAGGCTGACCTACACGTTGACATGTTGCTTGTTGAATGGCGGCAATTGGCTGGAAGTCATTCCATATCCATGGAGGCTCTACAAGTGTGACATATGCACCGGTTACCTGACGAATTGCCACTCAGCTCTACTCAGAGCTATCGCATTAAAGCGCATTTTCGTCTAGTATCCAGCGCAAATTTCCTATGCTTGTTTATAGACGCAATATGTTTATGCAGTATCTCATACATATAACTGAATTGGTATTTGTCAGGAATCCAGCGCATATTTCGGCGTGAAACTTTTTACGCCGGTGCGGAACGCAGCACCAGTGACTCAAGACTGAGCTTAGTCGACAATGCACTTGTATTTCCGCTGAGCTGTCTGGGGACGAGGAACCAGTTTGTTTACTGTCGGAGCATGTGAGGACATTATATCTCCGCATTGCCGAGTAGCCGTTCGAGATGATGTGTGTGATTATGGAGCTCAGCTGGTGACAAATGTCACATAATTTAGTCCCGATGTGTGAGTCCGTGTATTATAAATACAAATTATGCTGTTTGCACGGTCACTATAACAGAAATAAGCCACAACATACGGACGTCACGTGATGAAGTACACACCAGCCAAGAGCAGGCCGTCAAGTATCCTATTTTTTCCTATTTTATCCTATTTTTTTTTAGAAATTCATATTTTTTCCTATTTTCTGACCAAATGTTCCTATTTATCCTATTGTTTGGCCTTTTTGAAAAACCACACACATTTTTGCCGTATTTAACTATGAACATGGAAGTGAACTTGACTATATAGATAAATACTGCACATTGTAACATAACTACACAACTAATATTGCATAACACTAGTATTCAACTGTGTTAGATGGCTATGGCAATCTTCTGTGCCATTTTCCAGCAGGTCGTCTTTCAAATTGTGCCTATGGGATCGAACCCGTTAGCCCGGCATTAAATGAACTTTGCTGTTGATTGGCCGTTAAACACCAATACATTAAATAATTGTGCAAAATGCCCATAGTTCCCACATGCTCAAGGTCAAATTAACTAGAGGTTTGCTTTAAAGATTTTTGTTAAAAAAATCCATTTAGGTATTGTTTTTAAGCCCCCTATGCAATAGTAAGGCGTGCATATTGCGCTGCTCTTGAGGTTCTATCCGTTCGTCTGTGTACATTTACGTCAAAAATTCGAAAACTTTGTCAGATTTTCTATATCATGTAATATGTTCAATATTACTTGAACGATTGCTTTAATATTTGGATATTCACCTGAACATGTGTGATGCACTCGCACCACCAATGACATAACCTTGACCTTTGTGACATTCGAAATGGTTCTGAAATACTTAGCCATTTTCTTACGTTGTAAGAGTTTCTCCATCATGTAATATATTCAATAGTACTTGAAGGATTGCTTTAATATTTGGACATGACCTTAACCTTTGTGACCTTCAAAATGGTGCTGAAACACTTGGCCATTTTCTAATGTCAAAATTTGTGTAAGTTTTGTTTTTTATACACAATCTCTAGTGAGTCAGGTATGGCATGGGAGCATATCCATGCTTTACAAACATAATGTCTAGTTAAGTGCTTTATATCTCTGTAACATTCATCCTTCACTTGTTATCTTAACTCATATGCATTGATACAGTTTTACAAATAACATTGTCTGCATTTTCAAAATAATTCTGGGTTCAACGTGATATGACAGGAATTTGCTTTTTTGATTAGCATTATGAGGCAGCGGCAGCGTATATGTGAGCTCCAGCTCACTTGTTCTTAGTATTTTCAGGCAATACATATACGGTATGTGGTTCAGGCAATCCGACCTATCCTAGTTTTTAGGCCCCCATATTCAGCATGCTCATTAATAATAATAATAAATTTGGGTTAGGGTTAGGGGGTTGGGTTAGGGTTCTTTCCAAAACATAAAGACAAGGGTGGATGGGGTTGGCTGAATGGGACGGTATGGAGGCTAACATATATGTACATTACTTTACTTATTAGAGTACAAGTAATGTGTCAAAATCATGTTTTTGGATATTGAAGCAATTAATAACTTGAATAAAGAATTAAAAGTTATAGTTTTTTAGCAGTACAACACACATTATCAAAACAAATAATTAAAAGGTCAGGATTGCCATACAATGTGTTGGGAAGCCATCTTAAAGTACAATTTTATTCCTATTTTATACTATATTTTCCTATTTGATTTCTATTTTTTCACTGTGTGAATTCCTATTTTCCTATTTTGTTTGGACCAATCCCTCACTTGACGGTCTGCAAGAGTATTATTTCACTGAATTAATGACAACATTGCTCACCCTGATCACGGTCTACATTGATCACCCTGATCACGGTCTACAGTTCACGTCTCATGTGTAAGGAATTGTTTACAGTGTATAGGAATATGTATGAATTGTTAATTAGATATTTAATCTCGTGTGGCTGCTGTTTATAGACGAAGGCATTATTATCACATGTTGACGATTTGTACATGTCATGTACTGGTTCAACCCCACGTGGCATTACAGTACACATGTATTTACTTTATCTATAATATTATGACACTTGTCGGGGATTTCTTAGCCAGTTGGCACATTCTCTATGCTGTCCTTTTGCAACAAAATCATATTTCATTAATGCCGTGTATATTTCCATTTCATTCATATACACGTTTCACAACAAATATGTAATGTTCATCAAACGCAGGTGAAAATTTAACAAAAAAGCTGACTTATTCTTCACATGTTCTGAGTAAATCTGCACTAGTTTACATGCTCCTCAGTATCTGCTTCATGGCTCAACGATTTATGTCTGTTGCTCAAATACATGTATTGTATGACCTTGTACATGTGACGTCATTCGCCAGCCAGGTTCTCATGGAAACAGCCAGGAGCATAAATCGCATGTCTTCGGTCATAGTCGCACGTGTGTGTGTGCGTCGTGTCAGGGTAATTTATACCGACATATGAAGGTATTTTCATTGAATGTTTGACGTCACCTACTATTTTTCCGCCACTTGTATATAAATCATACAAGGCTAGTGTCGTTTGATATCAAGTTTATCAGGTAAGGCTAGGAAATGCGTAGGAATTCCGAGGCATGGTATCCTGTTTATCAGGTAACGACTTACTTACATTGCGTTTTGCACTGTCGCGTTTTGTCATGTGACGCCATTAGACGAATGAAACATCAGTTGTTGTTGTTTTCAATTCGTTGTAACCTGGATATTCGTTCTAGGTCAATGCCTGATACGACATTATGTTATCATTCAATACATATTGGGCCAATACAAATGATACGGCATTATGTTATCAGTTATCAGTAAATACGTATTGGGCCAATACAAATGATACGACATAATGTTATCAGTTATCAGTCAATACGTATTGGGCCAATACAAATGATACAACATTATGTTATCAGTTATCAGTTAATACGTATTGGACCAATACAAATGATACGACATTATATTATCAGTCAATACGTGTTGGGCCAATACAAATGACATTATGTTGTCAGTCAATACGTATTGGGCCAATTCAAATGATACGACATTATGTTATCAGTCAATACGTAGTGGGCCAATACAATATCAGTCAATACGTAGTGGGCCAATACAAATGATACAAGATTAATTTATCAGTCAATACATATTGGGCCAAAACAAATGATACGACATTATGTTATCAATCAATACGTATTGGGCCAATACAAATGATACGACATTATGTTATCAGTTATCTGTTAATACGTATTGGACCAATACAAATGATACGACATTATGTTATCAGTCAATACGTGTTGGGCCAATACAAATAGCATTATGTTGTCAGTCAATACGTATTGGGCCAATACAAATGATACGACATTATGTTATCAGTCAATACGTATTGGGCCAATACAATATCATTCAATACGTATTGGGCCAAAACAAATGATACGACATTATGTTATCAGTCAATACATAATGGGCCAATACAATATCAGTCAATACGTATTGGGCAAATACAAATGATACGATATTATGTTATCAGTCAATACGTATTGGGTCAATAAAAATAATACGACATTGTTATCAGTCAATACGTGTTGGGCCAACACAAATGATACGACATTATGTTATCAGTCAATAAGTTTTGGGCCAATACAAAGGATGCGACATTATGTTATCAGTCAGTACGTAGTTGGCCAATACAAAGCTCGTTACCTGATAAATTACCTGATGTACTCAACGACGTGCTACATATAGGTGAAATGCCAGTAGCAATAATGGTGAAATGGCCACAATTCCAGTAATTGAGTTTGTATGAAACCAGCAAAACTCGGAGAAATAAACACACGACATACATCACTGACGATAAAATAGCATCCCGAACTGCCCATTTTCATTATGGTATCTGTCTGGTATACAAGCAGAGTTGTCAGTGGAATTGTGGCCACTCCACCATCCGTGTATGTCGCCTGTGGTGTTACATTGTCATATACATATTGCACGAATGTAGAAATATATACGCTGTTTGTTGCACACTTTTACAAATGTACAATTTTTTGTCTTTTTACAGATACATGTATTATACCTCGTACATAATTGTAAACATGTTTCAAATCTTCGTGAATGTATTTTTCTTGATACATGTACTGTGTATGGCCCGTCTCGGTGGACGATAAATGCATTTATGCGATAGTGACATCTCGTCAGTAAACCGGTGCATTTTTCTATGTGAAACATTTCACGCCGGCGTGGAGTGCAGCTGAATTGAATGCAGGTCTCGATCAGATTGCACAGGGGCTATCAACACGGTACAGGGCGCGAATTTATTGCGCCGGTTGCTAGACAAAAATGTGATTATGCAGTATCTTCTGCATGTAGCTGAATGGGAATTTATCAGGAATCCGGCGCATGTTTCGATGTGAAACAGTTTACGCCGGCGTGGAGTGCAGCACCTGTACACTGGGAACTCCCCAGACATGACTGTGTATACATGAAACAGTATACACGTACATATATGTGTGTATATATGTGTTTCATCGTGACAACAAGGTGTTTATTTGATTTGTGGCTAGTGTAGCTTCAGATTAGGCACCAGTGCTGGTTGATCAGGGTCTACAGTGTTTGCTAATTTGTCAGATAAATACTTCTGATACTAATAATGATACATTTAGTCGAGCCGGCATGCAGAAAGCGAGTCATAGTGATCACTTTGACAGTCCTGTTCCCGCGTGTACATGCGTCCGTGCATCCGTCCGAAGGATGCGTTATTTCTTATTCATGTAATAGATAGTAAATTAAATCTCTGCAAGCATAAGTCGGATTCATATGTATATTTATGATCAACCATATTTTTATTCTACGATTAAGAAACTTATGCTAAAGCTGTTGTAACATTTGCCTTTAAGTTGTCATACGTTACAACTTGTGTCATTGAAACATACTATGCTTGTTTTTGATCATCCATGTATTAATTATATGCCCTTCCACGAGGCCCTCTGGACATGTCCAACGTTTCCGGATGGTTAGTAAATGTCTCCGCGGGTTCAGTATCCGGTCGTGGCCATCTGGTATATCGCATTAACGATTCCAACACTAGATACATATTTTCTAAATTTTATAAACGGTGTAATCCTAATAAGCCGGTTCGTAACGAACCGTCTCATTCGTAGCGAGCCGTCGCCGTCTCATTTGTAGCGAGCAGTCTCATTCGTAGCAACCGGTCGTAGCGAGCCGTCTCATAAGGATCGGCACCATTTATTGATATTTGTTATAACAAATGAAATGCCTTTCTGCATAATGGCACTATCTCATGAAGCTGCTCAACTGCTAACTCTGCAGCCTCGTGGTGGAGCATGATCTCGAGCGAACCGTGCAAACTGATGTGACCGCACAGATCTACTCTGGACGCCAAGGCAATGTGGCCCGTTTTGTCATATTATTGGCACGTACGGACTGCCGGCTGGGAACAGATACCGTACGATGTGTTGTAACAATTGTAAACTTGTGTATGAATATGATCTAATTGGTAGTTTGTCTGTTCTCACGATAAGAATGATACATCAATGAGTGAACTACCACCACTGTAGGCATGGTAGGCCTAACCCTAACCCTTGGTCAGACCGCGCGGAGGCTGTGGTGGTCGGTACCGTCGTAAGGTCCGTTGTGTCAGTCGGTGCCTATTGAATATCTTACCGGGGTATATGACTACTGGGGTGTAGTTGGGCCGCCGCCTGACAGAAGGCACTGTGACACTTGTCGACCAGCGTAGATGTAGATGCCGATCATCTGTACTGCTACAATAAACCGTCAATAAACAGTCTGGCAGTCAGTGCGTCCTTCAAGTGATGTTATGATTTCCCAGATTCTCGACTCGAGCACGACTGTCATTCCGGCAATAGTTCACAATTTGCCTATGTTTGGTATTCCTTGTGCCATGAGTTTCGCATAAGTCGGTGCTAGGAGGCGTTTGTGTCATGGAATGTAACAATACAGCAGAGTCCGTGACACAAATGAACATGTGCAATAAAACCGCACAGGCATGTATACTTTCTCTGGCAGTCGTGTTCGGCGATTATCAAGGATCGCTTGACTATGTCTTGTAATGTTTAATGATTGTCCAATGACACAACATCACTAGATTGACCAGTGTAGGCCCATGTCCGTCTGTGTGGAGTCACGTGTTCATCTGCGTCTACGGTGGTCGCATTGTAAGGTCATAGGTCAATTTTCTCAGCCGGAGCCCGTTTATTGTTTGTAACTTAACATTTGCTCAATTTTAATATACTGACTGTGTACACGTGTATTACTGTAACTCATGTATTTGTATTTACATGTAAATGTATGTAGATATGTCATTGATTACAATACATGTATGTCCACTGGTGCTGCCCTCCGCGCCGATGTAAACTGTTTCACGTCGAAAAATGCAGAGGTTTCCTGGCGAAAGGCCACTCGGCGCTATCTGGAGCTACTGCATAGGCGCATGTTTCGTCTAGTAACCAGCGTAAATTTCTTGCGCCGGTTAAGAAACGAAACTATGTTTATGTAGTATCTTCTGCATGGAACTGAATGGGAATTCATCAGGAATCCGGCGCATTTCGACGTGAAACATTATACGCCGGCGCAGAGTGCAGAACCAGTGATGGCAATACTCTTTGTTGTTTAGACCACATACGAGCACAATTTTGCTCACAACTTAATGCTCATGTATCTAATGTCCAGTCATGTACTCTGTGTGTCAGTCGCTTAGTCTGTGCTTAGCTCGACACATGAACAAATGGTTAATAAGTAAAGTTATGAATAATTTAACTAGCTGAAGTTTGCGAGTTCATCTATAACGTCATGACTGGTCCAACACTTTTATTTTATAATTGTTTTCATTAATTATAATTGTTTTCATTAATTATAATTGTTTTCATTAATTATAATTGTTTTCATTAATTATAATTTAGTTTTTTCTACTTTATTGATGATGAATGATGAAATAAAACTGTATTTATATCCAGTGAAACCTATTTTATTACTGCGTTTAAATTTGGGTTGGAAAACATTAGTACACTGTACGTATGTGACGTTTTGATCGCATTAGGCTGTTTGGTTGTGGTTTTCTCACTGTCGGTTGTATTGTCATTTATATCTGTTTAAATATATATTTTGAAGTTTACATTTTCTAGTGTATTGGCGTTTGGTAAACTTTCAGTACTATACGTCTGTAGCCACCATATTTGAACAACGCCATCAGTGCGTGGCTACATCACCAAGTAATGTCATTCAATTTACATTTACACCGACCAACATGTAATATAAGTATAATGTATTTACTCGGACATATTCCTTTCGTTGAGTCAGCCTCATATCGTCAATATTAAGTCTGTAGCCACCATACCATAGTGTTCGCTACAAACCGTAGAAACAAAATTGATACCCCGCTCCATTACCTATCGCATGTACTCTGAAAATTGTGTCAACATTTGTCTCCATTTACGGAAAATATTGTAAATTTTGTAAACGTATTTCATGAAATTACGCAGATGTCCGAAGTTACAAAATCACATGGCGTGTCTCATTAATCAGTCCAATGTTCTCTGATACATACTGGAGTTTTCTCATTGTCCATGTTCATATTTATTGTTGTCGTTATTTAATGTTTATGACGTGAGCCATGAATTGACGATTATATGTTGTGTACATGTATGTGAAAACCTTTCTTACCTGTGCTAGTTCTCGTGTAATGCGGCTATATGTATATATGCGTGGAACATTTAATCTCAATTATGTAGAATTAGGTTGTGCTACGTGTATGTTCAAATATTAGCGCCGGTGGAGGAAATGGGCCGTACGACGTGTGTGACTAGTGTAGCACCAGATCAGTTTGTGCTAACACTGGTCGCCCATTCTGTCATTAAAATAGACAACGATAAACAGCAAGAATATTGATGTCTCTTCAGATAGCGTGAATATTCAGGACGATCAGGCATCTACAATTGCTACACCTGCTGTACGGTCCATTTTCCCAACACGTGACTTAACAATACGTGGTTTTGGTCTCACGTTACAGTCTAATGTCGAACTACAAGGAGCGAGGAATACTCGATTTTCACGCCTTGTGAACCATTTGGTTGAGAACATTCTGCGAGTCCCTTTCATGACAATATCAGGCTTGACATCTCCAGAACCCAATATGAAATATTGTCGGAGCTGGGTCGTTACCGGAAGTGCTTAAACCAAACAAACAAACAAACAATAAACTATCCATAGTGTGGTGGTTGTCTGGGAGCATGCGATGGGTAATTTAACGATCGGGAGTCATCCTTACCGGAATACCGACTGGATACCTGTTTTGGCCTTCATGGTCTCTAGCATTATTGTATGTGAGAGTTCAATCTGGTTATACCCCTTATACGAGTAATATGAGTAATATGAGTATTCCTAGTCATATTACTATTAGAGGAAGGGGTCATGTGGGCGTTGTATTGACCTGGCACCAGGTCAGGTTATTGTAATTGCAGGGCTTTTTATGTAAATATTTCATTCTGATTTTTTAATCTCCCGTCCCTTAATGCAGCATGTTAAATGCTGGACCGTTGACACGGCCTTAAATGACCTTAGCTGCAAATATGCCGTTAAGCACATATACATTGATAAATCAACTATCCATAATTTTCACGGCTGATTTTCAAAAGTATTTATCACAACTGTGTCCAACACCAAATATCCATCTGTCATGCAAATATCAAGCATACACAACTGTGACCAACCCCAAATACCCATCTTCCATGCAAATATCAAGAATACACAACTGTATCCAACCCCAAATACCCATCTGCCATGCAAATATCAAGCATACACAACTGTATCCAACCCCAAATACCCATCAGCCATGCAAATATCAAGCATACACAACTGTATCCAACCCCAAATACCCATTTGCCATGCAAATATCAAGCATGCACAACTGTATCCAACTCCAAATACCTATCTGTCATGCACATATCAAGCATACACAACTGTGTCAAACCCCAAATACCCATCTGTCATGCACATATCAAGCATACCCAACTGTGTCCAACCCCTAATACCAATCTGCCATGCAAATATCAAGCATGCACAATTGTATCCAACCCCAAATACCTATCTGCCATGCAAATATCAAGCATACACAACTGTGTCCAACCCCAATTACCCATCTGTCATGCACATATCAAGCATACACAACTGTATCCAACCCCAAATACCCATCTGCCATGCAAATATCAAGCATACACAACTGTGTCCAACCCCAAATACCCATATGTCATGCACATATCAAGCATGTACAACTGTGTCCAACCCCAAATACCAATCTGTCATGCACATATCAAGCATACACAACTGTATCCAACCCCAAATACCCATATGCCATGCAAATATCAAGCATACACAACTGTTTCCAACCCCAAATACCCATCTGCCATGCAAATATCAAGCATACACAACTGTGTCCAACCCCAAATACACAATTGCCATGCAAATATCAAGCATACACAACTGTATCCAACCCCAAATACCCATCTGCCATGCATATATCAAGCATACACAACCCCAAATACCCATCTGCCATGCATATATCAAGCATACACAAGTGCCTGCGTTAATCTTGCCCAGATTAACATGTCTAACTTATATTGGCATTACCAACGCTCAATCAAGCAAGTTGGTGGTCTGAGATGTAGCGCAGCTCAAGCTCGGACAATTAATCTGCTTAGCCTTGACACACACAATATTCAAGTACATATATTTTTAATAAAGAAATACAGTGTTATCTATCTCAACCGGACACACTGCGAGGTCCACAGGGTGTCCTGTGTAGAGAGATTCCATTGCAAAGCAGGCATATGAGCACTCCAAGACATGTGGTGATGCTTTGCGATCACGAACAGACATTACGATCGGAGAAACAAAGCAACACACACAATTACCAATAAGCAATTTACAGTGTGTCTTGTTTAGAGACGTTTCACTGTATTTACAAATATTAGCAAGTGTGAAGCTGTGCCGGGGCCGGGTCGTGCTACTGGTCTCGTGACAAGAATTGCCGTAAAATACCCATAATTCATGTGATGGCACATCATGTGGGCTGGGGTAACGGTTTGTAATGACATAAGCAGAAACAGAGCTGCAGACTTTTCTGAAATAATTTTACTGTTGTTCAGCATGTGTTTAGGTCGTAGAATGTTTCAATATGCATTCATACGGCCACGCCCCGGACAGACGCACAGCGAATATTTGTTGAAGGAGGTCAAAACAAATAAACGAACACGAATGGAAAACAAAGTGAAAACGATCGTTTTGTAAAAGATTTTCGTTTATTATACGATGCTTCTTTTAAATATCTAACTTTCAACTATTTAAACGCATATCGTTTATTTAAGTGCATCATTTTCGTTTAACGAGTGAAAACATCGTTTTCTAATTATAAAAACGACAACGATGTCAAATTGATGTGTATGCGATATCAATCGTTCGTTTATGGTACCAGGCACACATTCGGACTGTAGTAATGTATATTCTGAGTTTGTGCCCGCGGTGGAGGACCAGGATATATACACTGTACGTGTTCGTTAGTCGCAAATCACTGATTAATTACACACATATGCATATTTATCTTCAATGTCAATATGAGTGGTGTTTGTTGTGAAAATGCACCTTACGGCACAAGTTAAATACCAATCCACGCATCCGCGCGGTCTGACCAGGGTCTACGCTGTTCACCATTCGGTCACTGACATAGCCTTATGATGTCAGTGAACCATTTGATTCTGGTTTAGCAGTTGTAGGAAGGTACAAAATGACCAGGTTCTATATTTGTTGGAAATGTTCATGTTTAGTAGTTGTAGGAAGGTATAAAATGACCAGGTTCTATATTTGTTGGAAATGTTCTACGATCCATTTTCTCAGCTGGATTCCAAAATTATGTTTATCACGTTCAACACTACAGACCTCTATATCGTATATTTTTTTGAAAAACATCACACTCTTTTTTATAAATAGACTAGTCTGAAAAATATTTTATGACGATTGGATTGTTCGGAAGATTAACATAACACAATTCATTCTAGTTATTTAGGGTGGAAAGGGTTAAATTGAAAAAGAAATGTGCATAAGACTGGTTTTCGCATACACTCTGTACCTTCCTCAGGCTCATTTGTAATAATACTGTCTTTTTCCACGTTTGCCTTTAATGCGAACTTTTTTAATATGCAAATACATTTCTATGACTACTGGGTGTATGCTTGTTATTGTCATTCCCGCATCAACCTTCACCGTCCGTCCGTCCGTCCGTCCGTCGACATACCGACACGACCAATGTACGTCACGCGCACCTGCCCCACTCCCACTTATATTTACCTCAATATATCCACAACATGTGTGTTGCTGTAACTAGCAGATACCACAGGGACAATTAAGTGATATCTCCGGCCGCTGACGCAGCCTTAATATGTGGATGTGACTGGAGAAATTTATGGAATTTGTGAGCAGTGTAGATCCTGATCAAATAGCAACCTTCAGTAGCCTGATAACTATCTACATGTATATTGTTTGTTAGAAGTATGACGGGTGTTTCATTGATGGAATGGCCAACAGTACATACCCTGATTATAATTATAGACTGTGCGGATGCACAGGCTGATCTGCATCTACACTGGTCTCAAAACCCGTAAGCCACATTTCTTCAGCCACGGGCACACATGTGTAACCGTCCAGGAATTAGTTCGAGAAAACATACATTTATGTAAATGTTCTCGGAATAACTTGTGAATGACTAAGCTCACGTGGACTTCCAATATGGACATATATCAGGTAGCGATATATGTCTTGGCCGTATACGTACATGTACTCAGATAATGTTGTATAAGGCATTGACCTGATACGAATATCCAGGTTATGATTATGGTTAGAAACCCTAACGAATAGAAACCTGACGAGTGGGTGGTTGGTCGGGCGAACGCGACATCGTAAATTAACGGTAGGGATTCCTCCTTATAGGAATCACGATTTGCCTGGTTTGGCCCTCATGTGCGTTTTTATCTTTGGCTCTTTTCTTACCTGGGAGTTGAATTTGTTTATTGCCCATTATAAAAGTAGTAAGATTGTTACTGATACTACTGCTTTTGGGAGGGAGCCAAGTGGTTCTGGTGTGGCGAGGACCTGGCATCAGATCAGAATTATTCTGATTTCAGGGCTGAATATTTAGTTTTTTTTATTGTAAATATTAGTTCTGATTTTGGGAGTTTCTCCCCATTTGTAAATGTACTTGAACATGTACATGTACTTGTACATGTAATATATGGGATTTAGTACTAAACCCATTGACCCGGCCTTAAATGACATTAGCTGTTGATCGGCCGTTAAACCCAAACAAACACACACAAAGTCAATAGTCGAACGGCATCACATGATGTTGCCGAATTACGTCAGTGTAATGACGTCACATAAACGAGTAGGTGTTCTGTTCAAAGAAAATCACGTCCTGTTTATCAGATATCAAAATACATGAACCTGGTATTCTCTATTTATCAGGTAACCAACTTTTATTGGCCCAATACATACTGACTGATAACATATTGCTGTATCAGATAACCAGCGTTGTATTGGCCAAATACATACTGACTGATGACATATTGCTTTATCAGGTAACTAACTTTGTATTGGCCCAATAATTACTGACTGATGATATATTGCTGTATCATGTAACAAGCTTTGTATTGGCCCAATACATACTGACTGATAACATATTGCTGTATCAGGCATTGATCTGCATTGACCTGATACGAGTATCCGAGTTACAACATTTTGAAAACTACCATTTCATTTGTCGAACGTCGACACATCACGTTACCGAATTATGTCAGTGGATTGACGTCACGGAAACAAGTCCACGTTCTTTTCAGCGAAACCAACGTCATAATTGCTCATTCTGAAGTGTAGAATGTTACCTGATAAATGGAATACCATGCTATAGTATTCTGATATCAAGTTTACTATACTCGGCTCGGAAACGATATGAATTCCTCGGCGAGCCACGGAATTATTACATGTTTCCTAGCCTTGCCTGACAAACTTGATATAAAAAGACACTAGCTTGGTATTCTATATATTACACGAGAGATAATTATATATGGAGAATATTACACGAGTGATAATTATATATGGAGGATATTACACGAGTGATAATTATATATGGAGAATATTACACGAGTGATAATTACTGATTTCATAATAAGCCGAGTTTTTACGAACATATTCAAGGCGCCTAAAAGTGGGTGGCAAGTTGGAGAATGCGATGGGGTTCATCCTTACCGGAATTCCGACTGGATACCTGGTTTGGCCCTCACATACGTCTTTAGTATTTTGTATGTCGCAGTTGAATCTGGTTATACCCCTTATGTGAGTGTTACGATTATTCGTAATCCTATTTTAGGGGAAGTGATTTTGGTGTGGACCTGACACCAGGTCAGGTTATTCTAATTTCAGGGCTGAATATATTTTGTTTCGATGTAAATATTCCGTTATGATTGTGGTATTTCCGCCCCCCCCCCCCCCCCATTGCAGCAGGTTAAAACGGGATCGAACCCGTTTTCGGCCTTACATAACCTTAGCTGTTGATAGGCCGTTAAACACCAATTAACAAACAAACAAGGCGCCTAAAAAGTAGAGGAGCCTACATGAGTGCTTAGTTATGATATTTATTAACTTACTGATTTCATAAGAAACCGGACGATTCATTAGGTACGATGTTAATACATACCGTATTACGTTAGAGAATATTGTATTTAGTGCAAACATTACAAGCAATCACAGCATCATGCATTGCAACTGTACTGATCATAATGTGTTTTCCGCAGTCTCGTTTACACAAGTGTTTTACTACACACGGAGAAAGTCCTATTCATGGGGAGTATCTCCTTGATGAAACAATATCTCCCGATGCGAAAGCCGATGGAGATATTGTTTTCGATGGGAGATAATCCACAATGTTCCCCTCAGCAAAGGGCGGTATTTAAGTTGTTATACCGGAATATTTGCATGGACATGATTAAAGTCGCCATTTTAGAAACAAAAACGGAAGCAAAATGCTTGTTGGCTTGACAATCCGCCATTTTGTTTTACGAATGATGGGCTGGTACCTGGTTTCTATTGTAATACTACAACAGGGATGACACTAACTGGGGTAACAGAACTATCCATTTCTTATGAACCAAGAACATAACCACGTGATCACGACGAGGGGTTTTAAAAAGTATATAACGGTCAGTCTGTGAACGCAGAACGCATAATTATTATCATAAATTATAATTGATTCTGTAAATTAAGTTAGAAACGCGGCAAAAATCGACATTTTTGTCAACATTCCACACCAGTCATGAGATAATTCTCTTTTTTCAGAAAGCGCTTCAGGAAGAAGTAGCGAAATGGATTTTTCTGTTGCTTTCGCAGATCCACGATACCCAACTTAGACGTGGATGTGACTGGAGAAATGGGGTTTATTGGATGTGTGACTAGTGCAGCTCCTGGTCAAATAGCACACTCCTGAAGCTTGGTTGCAATATGTATTGCTTGTTAGAAGCGTGATGGGTATTTCATCGATGGATTGGCGAACATCGCAGCTACTGATCAGACTGTGCGGATGCACAGGCTGATCTGGATATACATTTGTCGCAACATCCATAGCCAAAGTGTGCACACGCGGAATTTATACCCGTTGTGAAATTATTAATCGTTTGTCAACTACATGTATGTCGTAATTTCCAAAACGAAATTCGTTGCTGTTGTTTTTTCAGAACAATGTCGGTGTCGTGCGGAGATGCGATAACCAGGTATTGCACTTGTTAATTTATGTTTCGGAACAACGTCGTCTCGTATATTCTCACAACCTCGTGAACCGATCGGCGATTATTATCCATATGTGTTACACCCGTCATTGAGTATGTCATCGGTTACTGATAACAATCAGGAAGTCTTCCTTCGTGGAACGGGTGTGTCGCTTGGTGGGAATGGCATGTACGATATCAAGATACACACCTTTTATTTTGCTCTGTTATTAGCCAGAACATGGGGCGTAGAGACGCACCCTCCCCGCATCCATACCAACCCCACCAACCCCTACTATCCACCTGCGTGGGACTTACGTCGGTTGTTTTAACGTCATGTCCTTGGCAGAGCAATACGCGTGGGGATCATACGTATACATTTAGTTGTCACAGCACGGTAGATGACCACCAGAGGCAGGAATGCGTGAACACGAACTTCCGTGAAAAAAAAATAACCAGAAAGTATAAGAATTAATTTTCGTTTTTGAGAACACACTAATTAAGTTGCGTTGACCTTGGAACGAGTGATGGTGTTTTCGAGCCGAGACTGGTGAATTTCATTGTATTTTCACAGAGAATAGTCTGACTTAAATAAGCTTATCTACAACTTGTTACCAGTCTGTGTGTGTTCGGTCTGTGCAAACCGTGTTACCTGATAAATCTTTCTTCTAGAATTTGAAATAAAACCGGATCGTTTAGTGTTTGTTCATGGATAGTTATTATTATACACGTGACTGTATTTGAACATCAGAAAACAAAATTAATATATGACTGTGACTGGAGAAATGGGGCTTATGGGTTTTACCATCAGTGTAGATCAAGATCAGCCTGTGCATCCGAACAGTCTGATCAGGACCTGCACTGTCCGCCATTCCATCAAAAAAACACACTTCATGCGATCTAACAAGCAATAATATAGATTTTTATCAGGTTACAGCAGTGTGCTATTTGATCAGGAGCTACACTGGTCATACCTCTCATAAGCGCAAATTCTTCAGTCGCAGCCAAATATTTGTAGGAGCGGAAAACTTGGTATCACTCTCAACGCTGTAATACTTGAAATGTAATTTATGGCCACAAATACAATCTTGTTGAATGAGTCAATCTGTAAACGGACTGTGTCCATGTTCCCTATAATGTTATCTATTATAATGCATAGAACATAGCAAACACTTACGCTTCGTGGATATGCACAATGGGTTGAGATACAGTACGGGGTCCGATCATATCAAACGCTCTTTACAATTGTCATCTCAGTTTCATTGTTGAGAATAATAGCCAATGTTTGCCAAAATGACATCTACAATTCATGATTATTCATTTTCTGCTTAACGATTACCTTCGAGTTCCAACTACATTCTGTTGTTTGTCTAATACGTAAGATATATTAATTTCTATTCGAACGTGGTTTGTTCATGTTTGGTGACATATCACAATGACCATTCATGAGATTTACCAATGGTGTGATTCACTCCTTGTATGTGTATCAGTTGGGCCATCAGAAAAGTCATGCCACCATTCACAGGCGAATAATGGGCGGCAGGGATGGTTAAATAGCTAAAACGTGCCTAACTATGTTTATAAACCAGCAGAAAGTATGAGTAATTAAAATGCCATGAAAACAAAACGAAAAATAGCCTCAAAAGGCCCCTAGTGGGAGGCAGGTGGGAGCATGTGATGGGTAACTTAACTATCAGGATTCATCCTTACCTGGTTTGGCTCTCACGTACGTCTTTGGCATGTTGGCCCGGCCTTACATGACCTTAGGTGTTGATAGACCGTTAAACACCAATACATCAAATTTAAAGGCCACCAATAAAATTGTCGATTTTTGTCACGCCCGCTTGTGGACAGCGCGATATTGTCTGCACACTGACGTACGTACATCTGAGGTTAAAGTTTTTGGTTAAAACTTTTGGTTAAAGATGTTCTGTATACTATCAAAGCCTCCGCGGGCGCGACATGTGGGCCGCGGCCATCTAGTTTGTTTTTATGGCAAGTTTGATTTCTCTGACTTTCTACTGGTTGGTTTCTAAACATAATTTAATTAGGCACTTTTTTGTCATTTTACAATCCATGCCACTTATGACACCATTTACAGCTTGTGTCGATCCCCCGTCCCTAAACGACCTTAGCTCTTGCTGGTACGTTAAACCCATTTACATTCACTTAATAATTTTCAATCCATATCTGCTGCACATTCACATCATATAGTAGGTGTACTCCTTGTGTTTTATCGGTCATTCTCCTCCAGTGACTGAATGGCAAACAGCGTAGACCCAAAAAAGACTGTGTGGATACGTGGGCTGATCTGGGGCTATGTTGGTCACCAACATCTGCTTCGTATAATGTATATTTTCTCAGCTGATGTCAAATTTGGGAAATGTATTTCGAAATTTTGTAAAATGATGTTGGGACCTGGCAATCATTGTTTCAATGCACGTTTGATCACGCTATAAAGGTATGTATTTTACATAAAAATGCACCATGTGTGGTAGTTGAATGGGTTTAGAATTGAAAACGAAATATAAATATACTCTATTTAGTACCACATATGTGCCATGAACGTGTAGCTGCGAATTTGGACGTCTATGGTAGTCTTATTTTATTTCATCAAAGTTTTCTGTAAACCAGTACTTGTACACAAATCAATTTTAGACATTTAATGTTCAAACTTCCTATTTCAGATATGCCTGTTAAGAAAGTGCACGCGCCAAATATAGACCGTCTACTTATATACCCACTCGGCATGGGGGCCACAGATAACAGTATATTATCAGTTGTACATGTATTGTATTGGGGCGTGGATTTGAAGAAACGCCAGTTGTCGGACATTGCTGATTTCACTAATACATGACGTGTGATTTGATAAAGAAAATTAATCAGATCAACTTACTGATGCGTTCATGTGGCCATGGATTTTCTTAAAGTTGTATGCAATATCGTAACTAGACGACTATGTCTTCATTGTCTACATGGGATGGGCTATAGCTCAGGGGTAGAATACAGGACTTCAATACTAAAGACTGTGAGTTCAAAACCTGTCTTAGGGCATGAAAATACTTTCATAGTATTTCCATCCAATTGGTCTGTCAGATGAGACCATTTATGTCGTTTCATTGTCCACGTCAATATCGGAAACTGTCCCAAGATACCTGATATCGATGGTTTGATAATAACAGATTTCATTCACATATTCGGTACATGTTGTGTGCGACCAGATGTAATTGACGAAGGTTTTTGTGTGTCAATATCGTAAATCCACATAGAACTATCGGCTTATGTCTCGGCCAATAACATATTTACGTATAAAAATTTCGATATGCGGCGAGAATCCAAAAAACTATGAGGCAAATACGGTACACGCAATACATTGTTTAATATTTTCAAACATATACACGAGGCTAATTTATACAAAGTATCATGTAGTCGACAATTAAAATTGTGAATATGTTATAAAAATAGTCGTTATTCACTCAGGTCATATGACATGACAGCGTGATGTATACAACACAGCAATATGATGACACAATGGCGATACATGTAACAATCAAAATGGATTGCCTAACTTACAATTTCTATAATATAATTATAAATTATTGACAAGATATTGCACTACAAGTGACTTTTCATGAGTTAAAGCGAGGTCTGAATATAAAGCTGCTCTCCGTAGAGCCGGATTTGCTTATGATCAGAATCAAACCGAGAAATTAAACCAGGCGAGACTTAATAATGCAAAGGAGTACTGGAAACTGTTGAAAAACCATACACGCATATCGCAACCAAATATTCCAATGTCTGATTTCATGCGTTATTTTAGAGCCGTGAATAGTCCTGATAGTCCATTTTTCATACCTGATGATGACGTAGTAAATTTGAATGAAACATATATTAAAGGTGAACTGCAAACAACGTTTGCAGTGCTAGATATTCCAATTAGCTATGACGAAATACGTGCCGCAATTAAACAATTGAACTCTGGTAAGGGTAGTGGCCCATATAAGTTTTTAAATGAATTTTATATACATGGGACTGCTACGTTAACGCCATATTTGTGCACAGTTTTTAATAGTGCCTATTTCCCTACAGCCTGGTCCTGTGGAGATATTGTTCCACTACATAGAAAAGGAAGTACATCAAATGTCGACAATTATCGTGGTATTACCTTACTCAGCACACTACGTAAATTATTTACAAGGGTGTTAAATAACAGGTTATCACATTGGGCTGAACAGTACAATGTATATGTTGAGGCACATGCCGGTTTTCGGTCTGGCATGGGCACGGTTGACAATGTATTTGTTATACATGGTTTAATCTCACAAAAACTCTAACAAAAACCCTTTTGTGCTTTTGTAGATTTCTCTTAGGCCTTTGATTATGTGGTTAGGGATATATAGAGGATATTCCATCGTACATTTTGAATAGCGGGAAATAATACACGAGTGTGCGTCGGCTTCCGCGTAATCAACGAGTGAGCGTAGCAAACGAGTTGCTTGCACGGACGCCGACGGACATGAGTGTATTATTTCCGCTATTCAAACATGTACGATGGAATATCCTATTTATTACACTTCCACGGCGGATATATATGCACATTTAGTCTATTTTTTAGATTATAATCAATGAATTGTGATATGCACATGAATAGTTATACAATGACGTGTTTTCCCGCGTTTTGACGTTGCGTTGTGTGACGTCAAATGTGACGTCATGTAAACTTTTTGAAATCCAAATTACGCAGCTGTTTCTATGAACCAGATATATTTGAGTGCATGTTTGGAATGTGTTCAATCACATTAACATTCTAGATTAGTACCCTTTCCAAATTTTCAAATAACTTTATTTTGACTGTAATAAAAATTAAACATTTTGCATGTTAGCTCGTGGTTTCCAAGAAAATATGCGCACAATTACGGGTGTTCTCTTCACGGTGTATTATTTGTAAGGAGTTGATTTTGTTTTTTCTCTCACAGCGAAACCCGTACAAATAATTTGCAAGAGTGTAATAATTCAAGATAATCAACTCACCTGGTTAAATAAACATTTTCTTATATTTCACACACGATTCTTCATAAAAACAAAGCGAATCAAGCGTAAAATATAGCCAAGAGATGAGCGAATTAAGTTCTGGAGGCGGGCCGTAATGACGGCGACTGTCTCGCGATTGAGAGGGTGTGTCCAAGAACATGACTTGATTAGTTGAAGGAAACACGTCATTGCGACGTTACTGACGTCATATCTCCATATATGGTAAGCACGAGAGTGGTGTAAACTACTGCTGAGTGATGTATTTCACAATTATATTTGTATAAACTACTAACTGAAATGTAAGAAAATGTTTTATCAATCAGCATTGATGACACCAATCAAAGGTCGTTACCTGATACATACCAGCATTTGTTACTTGTACGTGCAATCAATTGACTCAATTTGCACTCTAAACACAATGCACTCTATGGTATGTGCAGCTAAACACTATCACCAGCCTATATTTATCAGAAAGTCCCTCCTGAGAGATACGTTGAGACATTAACTCGTTTGGATTGTAGATGAGCTACGATGGTTGTTTCTTAAGTAATGCAAGGTTGCACAGCATTTTAAACACCCTGTAAGCAATATGGCATTCGTATATATTTATGATTGTCATTTCGGTTATTGCATTACTTTTCGAAAAAAAAAGCATACATTGTAATATACGACCAGCCTCTGTGCTGGTTCTTCGTAGTCCAGTTATGGTCTACAATGTTATCTGTGTTTAACGGCTGACAGCTGAATATGGTGGCGATCCACGGTCGGCTAAAATGCCCGGCTCTGGGTGACATCTTGAAGTGCATTGCTGCTTTCATTGGCTGATATCGCTGTTGGATCAATGATAGGAAACCCACTCATGGCATACCGGACATTATGGCATATGTAAATGCCTGGCTTGTTTAACAAAGGAACTGATGAAATGAAATAAATTATGTTATGGATTTGCTAGTAAATGCGAAATGATGCTGATTTTGTTTCGATTTGCCAACCACCGAATGTAACCGTTTCCAAAGATTATATTGCTGCTATCGGAACACGGATGGGCCATATTGTACTGTGGTTTGGCCAATATATTATCTAACATATCTCCGCCATGTTGGCAAACTTGATTCATGTTTCGTGATTGAGATATTCTTTTTTTAGTAACTGCATACAATAAAACTAAAACCTTTATCAAAAGTACTTACCGACATAATAATATTTCTTAGTAATTATGAAATGACAAATGGTGTGAATGCGTTGGTTGGATTAATTATATATAATTCAAGAAACTGAATATTACGTAAAACATCAACTGTGTAAGTTTTCGTTAGGCACATCAATCGGAAAGTGTTTACGTGTGATTTTCATTGTTTAGGCAACCACTCCCGCGGTAAGTACATACCTTAATACATAGACATGTACATAATACCATTTTGATTGATGTATCATACAATTATATTGAAGCGACCCAGCCAGCGAAGCATCGCTATACACGCTTGTGTATTGCGTATTTCTCGTTTCGAATTTATCACACATTTTGGACAATAAAACACGTCTGTCATTTTGTGCACACAACTTACCACCACCTCTGATGCATGCCTGAATGTTCACAAGTGTCAATAGCTTATGATTGTCGTCTTCACACAGCAGGAAACTTGTTTAGTTCGTTATAATTCACAACAGTTTGTTGGAATTTGCTGTGTGTGTTAAATGCAGCCGCCATGTTTACTGGCTGTGCTTGTTTTGGCTCGTATCTGATCGGAACTGTCCGTCCTCACAATCCAGCCAATCACTATGCGGGAGGTTGGACAAGTTCCGTAAGTCACGGAACTTGTCCAACTCGGCCTGACAAAACCTATAAATTGGAGTGAAATATGTCAGTTAGCGACCTTGTCCCGAGAGACGCAACTCGAGACGCAACAGGCGTCTCAGAACTCCCAAGGCCCAAATATCCTCCCCCTTACACATTACTCACCGACGATGTTACCAATGGTCCGTTAGTCGCGAGATGTGATGATTTGAACGTCATTCTGGCATTATTGATTATTAATATTGGCTGGAACCATGATAATGCCAATATCCCATTACCCCACCCACTTTTTCCCCATTGCGATACGATTCCCAATTCGAGCTTCGTGACCCTCTGCTGTGTGACGCCCCACCCTAACATCGTGCCCCCCTCCACCCCTGTTAGGTGACCCCCATTCCATTGTCATGTTTCCTAGCTGTTGTGTGCCCCCCATTCAGCAATGTGTCATGATTCCCACCCCAGCTTCGTGACCCCCGTCTGTGTGACTCCCCACCCCTGCTGTGTGCCCACCTGCTGTGTAATCCCCACCCAGCTGTGTGATCCCCATCCAACATTAGTCCCCACCCAGCTTCCTGACCCCCAAGATGTGTGACTCCCCACCCTAGCTTCGTGCCCCCCCCCCCCCCCCCCCCCTTCAACACCTGCTGTGCGATTCCCAACCCTGCTTCGTGTCCTCCTGCTATGTGATTCCCCACCATAGCTTCGTGATTCCCGCTGTGTGCGTCCCCCTCCCAGCATAATTAGTCCCCATCCAAGCTTCCTGATTCCCACTGACACTGTGTGACTTCCCCACCCAGCTTATTTCCCACCACAGCTTCGTGATTCCCGCTCAGTAGCAAAATGTATGATAGCCCCGCGATTCCCGTCTAGGTCCGTGCTTGTACGCTTTAGAAAATAGTTGATCATGTCTAGTTGCTCCCACAGTCGCCTGTGTTAGTTAGTCTCGACTCGCATACATGTACTGCGAATATATACTAATTTAACTGTTGATTTATTATATAGTCCTGTATACCACCCAATACAATTATTGTTACCATGAATTGTCACCCTCATATAGTTGTACGTGTTGCATAATATTGTGTTTTATGTGTTATCAAAATATCAGGTATTAATACTGAATTCGCCACTGTCGTTCTTTCACTTCCAAGTTAGCTATAGTCGTTCAATTTCCCTACCCCGATTCACGAGGGCCCGCTACCATTCCCCTGCGTGAACAGGAAACTATGGTTTATACCGTATTGCTGAAGACGGATACAACGAAGGGACGTTACAATATTACCTTCATGACAGTCATTACACGCCTCATTGTACTAATAGTCTGTTTTACAGCAAATGCTCGACATGACATCCATTCTTGGTAATAATTATGTCAAGCCTCTGTTTGAAGTTCCTGGTGACACTAGCACATGTTTCCTGGCTTATTTTCCGGATTTCTCTCTTGATGATTGCCTTTAATTCATTAGTTGTTGCTGGTGTAGGATTATACACACAATCCTTTAGATATCCCCACAAGCAAAAGTCCAGGGGGCTTAGAACAAGAGAGTGGGGTGGCCATTCACGGTCAGTTTTGAAAGAAACGAACTGGCGTCCAAATGTTTGTCATGACCACTCAATCGCATCACCGGCTGTGTGTGGTGTTGCTACATCTTGCTGGAACCATATATTGTTCATATTTATATGTTTTCTGTGTAATGCTGGAAGGAATTTGTTCTTCAGGACAGTAAGGTACCGTATTGATTGTTTCGACGTTACCTTCAGCATCTTCAAAGAAGAAGGGGCACACGATGCCGTCTGCGCTCGAAGTTGTCCACACTGTTATTTTATCACCTTGTAATGGCTTCTCTGTATAAAATTCTGGTTTCTCAGAACTCCAATACCTACAATTCTGTGTTGTTTTACCTCGGGATTAAGATAGAAATGAGCCTCGTCTGAAAACCAGTTTTTTTTCTGCAATATGGATATGGTCAGTCATCCATTAAGCGAAAGTTAGTCAACTGGATATATCCGTAGGTTTCAAGTGTTGAATTATGGAAACTTTATAGGGAGTCAGTTTGATATCATACTTCAACATTATGTACATACTGGTCGCACTACTGGTGTTCGTAATATCACCTACTGTCTGTTCCACAGGTGCCAGAAAAGAAAATGAGCGATAATATCTAGTTTCTAATATAAATAAAAAGGTCAGAAACGCTGTGAAACACGCACCTTTTTCAAACCCGTTAAACTGATAGAAATTATTACCTGACCATAGCATTTCATGATGAATATTTGTAAAAAGACAACGTTCAGCATCACAGTGTCATTTAGCAGGTTAAACAGTACTTGGTGTCTGTTTTACAGCACTATTTGTCCACATAATCTTTCCCCACAAAAATTCGTCGAAATCGATGGTCCCCTGGAACAGCAAAGCGCGTTCCGATTGGCTCTTTCTAGAAATGACGTCACGTCTCGCGAGTTTTGCTGTAACAATGACAGCCAAATTGTTTTCGACAGTACATGTTAATTCGCAGATTTATTCGCAATTATTCGGCACAACGAAATTTGAATGGTGCACATTCCATTGTATATATATTAATCTACGTATATAATATAGATATAGTCTGGACAGTGCCCTGGGAGACTGACAATACCACGAACTATCTACCTATCTGTATACATTATTAATATTTTCAGGGGACGTCGATTTCGACGACTTTTTCTGGAGAGAACGGAGTGACAAAACTACTGTCTGTTTCACGTTAACCTGCCCAACTTTTACACCTATTTACACACCCTAAAACACTTATTTTTTGGCATAAAATCATTTTTCAGCAAAATTTAGCAATGAGCCATCTTTTTATTTTTTGAATTTCGGTCCTATAATGAATTAATAGCCATAAATCAAGAATTGAATGCAGGGTTGCAATGTTAAAATGTCACGTGCGATCAGATTTTCAACATTTTTCTAGCATCGAATTGCTTGCTGGATTTCATCATTAAAAACAAGACACTAACCTTCTATTTATGAGAGCAAATCTTGCCAGGTTGAAAAATAAAGGAATCGAGCCTCCATTTCTCGGTGTTCGTACAAAAATTACAGAAGAAAATGCCGAGAATTTGGTCAAAAATACAACATGATGTCAATCATCATCTGCTACAGCTTTCGTATCTATTGACAACGCCAAGCTGAGGTTGGCACGCTGTTCCTACCACGCAAAATTAATTGCACATATCCTCGCACATCGACACCGGTGTAAATCTACATTCTCTAATGGTATGACTTGGGAACACCATACATACGTCATTTCCGGCGGAAGTATATAGTCACTTCCTGTGAGTCAGTTTCTTTGCTGGACGAATTTCCGGCGGACAACCTGGTTTACTAAATGCTGATTGGTTGGTGAAGGTCACGAGTTTAATCGAATCAAGTTCGTTAGTATTCACAATTTACAATACATTAGGACGTATTAGCAATAGTATCAGATCGACTTGGAGCCTTATGGATGAATGATATTCGCTAAATATATGAAGATTGAATGATTAATTGATATATTTTAATGCAAATTGTTTAAATTATATGCCAGAAAATGATGTTAATAAACAAATTTATTAAGAATTTGTGTTCAGTTTGCAAAAATAGTTGTTGTTGTTGTTGACCGGAAGTGATTATTGCATAGCAGTTTCTTGTTTTATTGTCAACAACTAAAAATCGGTGAAATTAATTTATAATGCAAAAGCCCATCCATGACTGTTTATTCGAAATATCTTTGTTATTAGACGGATTTTCTTGAAATAAAAAGTAGGCTCATTTCTAAAAAATAGTTTTACATTGTTTTATATAAAAAAATAAGCAGTTTGGAGCAATAAATTTTGGGCAGCACTTCGTGGAACAGACAATAGTGATATATCACGTGCACATTGCACTTTGTAACCCGGTAAACAACACTGTCACGCTGGATGCTGTATCTTTATACATATTCCATGGAACTTGTTATAGTAACCAACCTACATTTTAACGGGTTTGAAATATGCACATGTTTTACTACGTTGCTGACCTTACACTTATACTAAAAATGATACTGACATGCGATGTTTTTCAGTCACCTGTGGTCAGTTCCACGTTTTGCTGCCGACAAACTTTTGGCCATTAAGCACATTAAATCTTAAAAATATATAAATATAAGTAGTTTTTCATCAATAACAAAAAAGTCACCCTCCCCAAAAAAAATTATTTGAAGAATTTCCATCAAATATTGATTTTATTGTGAAAAAACGATCCTCCTATGGGAATTGAACATGGGGGCTAAACATATTTTTTTTTTTAATATTTTTTTATTTGTGGACCGATTTCATTTGCATGCTATCTAGCCAGGTTTCGGAGCCAATTTCCAAAAGTTTTCGAGTCAAATTTTGTTTGACTCCTCCCCCACTGCTTCCACCTCTTGTTCGTCCATATTAAATTGCCAAAGGAAAATCGTGTTTTTGCTATAAAATCAATATTTGATGGAATTTCATCAAACAAAAAAATTTGGGGAGGGTCACTTTTTTGATATTGGTGAAAAAGTACTTACATTTAAATATGTTTTATATTTAATGTGTTTAATAGCCAAAAGAAAAACGTGGAACAGACAGTAATACTCTTCTTACAGACTTGTGCGGAGTTTCACCTATTGCTCTCTTCACCGGTTCAATGGTTTCAGGAGTTCTTACTGATTTTGGTCGCCCGGGATTGCTGTGTCTTCCGTCTTCTACTGATCCCGAATCTCCAAACCTTTATACAGTTTTTGTATCTGTTTTGTGCTCAACTGTTCAAGCTCTGGGTGCATTGTTTTCACCACTAATTTCAATGATTTACTTTGATAATATAATTTTACAATTTCACAACATTGTTCTTTGGACGGCGCCATCTTGAAAACAAACACACAGGAAATGACGTCATGCATGACGTCATGACGTCAACTCTTTCCTGTATGTTTTATCAAGTTGAAATATTTATTCCATGTGCTTGAATCTGGTATATTGTGTTACGTAATATCTTTAAAATTGACAGAGAAGTAGCAAATTGTAATAAGGACAGATATTATGAAACACTCTGTATGTACATGTATTACAACTAAGGTACCTCTGTAGCCTGAAGGGATTTTCTTAGCTGATGAAAAATTTCACATTTTATCAGTAGCCGACTTCATCAAAATTGCAAAGTATACTTATCTAGCAAAGTATACTTTGAGGGAGCAATCATTTATTTTTCCCGAAATGCATTATTTCATATATAACTAATGACGGCATATATTTGATGATTAAAAATATGCAGACTTATTATACTTAATGTATTACATTATCACAGCCAAAATGGCTGTAATAATGTAATAAATTCAGTATAATAAGAATTAATAAATTTATCCTTAAATTAAAAATTTCTCCCTCAAACTATACTTTGCTAGTTAAGTATATTTTGCAACGTTGGTGAAATAGACTACATGTATTGAGTGTTGCATTTTCCCAATACATACTAACTGATAGAAAATTGTTGTTTGCCTCATTGACTAGATTCACATATCCAGGCCACAACTGATTCAAAACTATTTCCACTCGTGTTTCATTTGTCGATCGACATCACATGACGTCGGTGTAACGCAACACAAACAAGTTCGTTTCAACGAAAACCACGAAAGCGTCACATGATAAACAGAACAGCATGCTAGTGTATTTTTATGTCACGTTTATCAAGCTCGGCTATGAACCAGTTTGAATTCATCGTAGCGCATGGGAATCCTAGCCTTGCCTGATCCAATTAATATCAACAGACACCTACTAAGTCTGATGTTCTCTATTTATTTGCAATTCGGCTGCCTAACATTACATTACTGGTGTGCAGGCCACCCACACTGCACAATTTCTGCTGACCCATGATAGTGAAAAGTGAGACATAACGGTCACAATTCGTCACAAACGTCCAATTGTTGAGTGCCTCCTGATCCATTCTTCGGATCCTTACAAAACTTCATAAATAGCTTTGCCATATTGATGACTATCCAACCAGTGGCATTCGGGTGACCGTGACCATAGTGACATTGACATTTGAGTCAACAACGTCCAAATATTGAATATCTCTATAGTCGGATCATGGCCAAACTTCAACAATAGCTTCCTCACATCCTTCTAGTGTCATTCGGATAACATGTACCTTCACGTTTGTGACCTTGACCTTCATTTTAATAATTTTCGACGTACATCTAAATATTGAATACCTCTTGATCCGTTAGTCGGGTCATCTCCAAACTTTATCAATAGCTTCTTCACATTGATGGATATCTACCAGCGTAATTCAGCTGACCTTGACCCTGGTGACCTTCACCTTTGTGTCAACAATATTGAACATGCGTCCAAATGTTGAATATCTCCTGATCCGTTAGTCATATCGTTACCCAACTTCATAAATAGCTTCCTCACATTGATAGCTATCTTCACCGTCATCTTGGTGACCTTGACTTTTATATCAGTAATTTTGGTAAATTTACTCAAACTGACATGTGATGCGCGAAGCTTCTCTCAGCTTCTGCGCATGACGTAGCTAGTCACTTACATTAAACATGTTTCTATTAATATTAACACTACCACATTACATTGCTCAAATCATGAAAAATGTTACCTGTACCAATTATATTTATTTGACGCTTACGTATTGCCTTTATATGTAATATAGTTTTCCTATTGGAATGTAACATTCGGCGAAATGGAGGAGTGTGTCTGCCATTAGTGAAAAACTAAACACTGAAACTTGTCTAAATAGTCCAGAAATTATCGAATAAGTAACAAATATATATATATTTTAAATCGCTCAACAAACACTAAACTTAATTTTAAAAATCTGTTTAGCTTCCATGTTAATACGCACATTTGTTACAGAGGCAAATAACATTTTATGTAGTTTACTATTATTTGGAAATGTGCACTGAAGTCCACTTTCAATGCTAAGTTTTCGTGTTTTGTCCATTTCTCTGTTACTGTACCACCTAGAACCACCATACTTCCACAACTTCATAACTGACGGGTTCCCATCACATACAACTATGCCAGCATGTGGCCTTTTTTTACCTTGACCTATTTTTTCCGCCTAATTTACTCTTTTTTTTCGCGTTTAAGTCTGAGCCATTTTTAATGTTAAGTGTTTGCGCTTAAATCTGTTTCTCACTTACTATACCATCAAGAACCACCATACTTGCACAACTTCATAACCAAAGGGTGCCCACCGCATCCCACTATCCAACATGTGACCTGTTGTTTTACCTTCACCTATTTTTTCCACGTAATTTACACTGCAAATTTCACCAATTTTCGCCTAGACGACTGAGTCATGTTCGATGTCAACGCTCATCACACAGCACATATTTTCACTCGTGTATTGTACTAATACATGTATGCCAGCCTGCAATGGTATGTAGGTTTTCTCATACACTGGCTTCCTTTGCTAACTTTGGTCACTGAAAGTTGGCACTTTCAATCGTGGTCTTAATAACAGTAATAGCCAATTATATGTCATATAATTGCCTATACCTTGAAGAAAACACAGCCTTCGTGGTGTTGTCTTGTTTCTATTTGTATCTAGTGTTTTATTTTTGGGATCGTACAGCCGTCACATTGTAAATAACGTAGTTATCAATGAAGATAAGTTACAGTTTTGTTTTAATGGCTCTTTGGTCTCGTTGGTTCAAATTTTACAGACAGACAGACAGACAGACAGACAGACAGACAGACAGACAGACAGACAGACAGACAGACAGACAGACAGACAGACAGACAGACAGACAGACAGACAGACAGACAGACAGACAGACAGACAGACAGACAGACAGACAGACAGACAGACAGACAGACAGACAGACAGACAGACAGACAGACAGACAGACAGACAGACAGACAGACAGACAGACAGACAGACAGACAGACAGACAGACAGACAGACAGACAGACAGACAGACAGACAGACAGACAGACAGACAGACAGACAGACAGACAGACAGACAGACAGACAGACAGACAGACAGACAGACAGACAGACAGACAGACAGACAGACAGACAGACAGACAGACAGACAGACAGACAGACAGACAGACAGACAGACAGACAACAGACAGACAGACAGACAGACAGACAGACATATTGTATTTTGTATGAAATTTATTAAATGAATGTGCAAGACGAATAGTCTGAAAACATACGTATGTATGCTATACATGTTACATAGTTAACGTACACCAATATGTACACGTGCGGAGTGTGATCATTGATCAGGATCGGTACGGTTTGCCATTCAGTCATTCATCCACCTATCATGTTTTAACAGATAATACATACTGACTGACAACAAATGTTCGTATTCTGCATTAAGTAAATACGCACATCCGGGTGACAATGGATTCAAAATCACTTCTATGACGTTCCATTGGTCGCACAAATTCACATGACGATAGCGAATGCAATCAGTGTAATGACACAGCTTAACGCTGTGTTCTTTTCGACGAAACACATATTATCTTTGCCTATTCTGTAGCATAAATTATCAGCTGATAAACAAAATACTATGCATTTACTTACGCTATCAAAATTATGAGACTTGGCTCTGGAACCGTATGAACTCCTTGGCAAGCCTGATAATCTTGCTAGTAAAATACATTAACTTTGTCTATTTTCAGGCTAATTCATGATGTCATCGAGAATAACAAGAATCTGCCTGCTGTTCGTTTACATTCATGTATCAATAGTGTGTAAGTAAACAATACTCATGTATTCCCATATACGCGCGTGAAGGAAAGGTTGGCAGCCATCAATAGGAAACTAAACAACAACATGTCACCTACAAAATATATATCCATGATTAGAATTAGACTTCCCCAACATTTGTCGGGTGCATATTAATCGTCTGACAGTTACACTCAATTAATTTTTCCAAGGAAACGTCATCACCTCACACCCCCCCCCCACCCACCCTCGAAAATTACACAGCTATAATCAGGAAACGGTCCCAGATCGCTTGGCGCAAATGTATACATGTCTGAATGCAGGCGCGGATACAGGGGTGGGGGTCCAGTGGGTCCAGACCCCCCCCCCCCTGCTCCGGCAAAAAAAAAAAAAAAATAAAAGAAGAAAATGTACAGTACTCGAATAGTTGGATGACTTTGTTGTGGCCTATGTGTCAGGAAATCGCATCTGCGGCGATCTGGCATTTACACATTTCCATTTCCAGGGAGGAACCCCAGACCCCCGAATTTACAATGCGCATCGCGCTTCGCGCTCGCAGAGGTCGGCAACACCGATTTGGAATTTCAGACCCCCCCCCCCCCCTGCAATTATTTCTGTATCCGCCCCTGGAAAGGAGGAAAGTAGTTGCTTCATATGTATAAGTTATCGTTCACATATTGGATTTTTATGGCATTAAATTGAGAGCGTTAGCTACCGCAGCAATTAGTTCATTAAAAATCAGGACTTATAATTAGCCAGGTTTATAATGCAGTCTGATCCGAGTATTGATTTCCTGTCTAATATGTAACGTATTTGGGTTAATTTTTTGCAATATGTGAAATAAGTGGAGCACGATACTGGCCACCGATTGGCTTACAAACTATGGCGAATTATAATTATATTATAAATCGCGAACTAACGGACGCAGCTACATTGAATACACAAACGTTTTTAAAAAAAAGATTCCTCCCAAATATGAAGGCAAACGGTAGAATAAATGAGAGTCGCCTGTGAACGGCTGTTTGAAATCAGTATAAACAGAGTATAAACATCAGGCAAATGTGTGTGTTTATTGCATTTATTCCTTCCTTCCGTCCGTCCGTATGTCTGTCTGTCCGTCCGTCCGTCCGTCCGTCCGTCGTCCGTCCGTCCCGTCCGTCCGTCCGTCCGTCCGTCCGTCCGTCTGTCTGTCTGTATGTCTGTCTGTCTGTCTGTCTGTCTGTCTGTCTGTCTGTCTGTCTGTCTGTCTGTCTGTCTGTCTGTCTGTCTGTCTGTCTGTCTGTCTGTCTGTCTGTCTGTCTGTCTGTCTGTCTGTCTGTCTGTCTGTCTGTCTGTCTGTCTGTCTGTCTGTCTGTCTGTCTGTCTGTCTGTCTGCGTCCAGGTTTAGACGTTTAGCGTCCAGGCGTGAAAAATCGATGTTTATTTTCAGGGGTTTCGTGATTTTTTTACATGTTTTGGATCATTTATCAACTAAAAAATATCAAAAAATTTCACCGGGATGCCTGGTACACGGGGTCGTAATCGACCCCTGGGTACGCATTGCCTACCTTTTCTCAAATACTGTTAATCTAATTGCAGCGTACAATGGATGTTTATATCCAATGTCCTTTAGAAAATACTTACGTACACTCATAAAGAATAAATTCGCCAATTTTCATGAAGATCCGACATTTAATAAAAAAATTATGACAATTATAATTTTTCGTCTGATCTGTCCGACAGCGTCGGTTTCGACCGACAAAAGGTAGGCGATGCCTACCTTTTTCAAAAAATATATCGGGTCATATTTCCGATCACAGTGCATTGTTTCGACTGAAACTTATCATGTACTTGTATATATAGGTAATAATTTGCCCAAGTTTCAATAAATTCATATGAAAAGTTGTACATACTATTCCAATTACAAATTTTCTCAAATTTCTGACCGACAAAAACCGACAAACAGACAAAAACCGACAAACAGTAATTTTCTTAATATTTTGAAAATTATCGTTTTTTATCGGACGAAACCTACTTTCCACGCTAGATTTCCATACTCTTGATCATATTACTAATTTATTTGACCTTTAAGGGAGTTTTTTTTGTAAATAATCGGACGTTTTCCGACAAAACGCATCCCGGTGAATTTGTCTGATATGTGTCAAACGCCTATTCTTACTAACGGCCCTTCGCATTTCGCGACTA
>CM055280.1:69860959-69919582 GCA_029237695.1 Conchocele bisecta | reverse complement strand
AATTTGGAGGAATATTCCGAGAAAATGCGGAATTTCAAAATAGAACAAATTAGTTTGAGAGGACATAATAGTTTTCCTCAGCTGTATAAGTTGCGTTTTTATAAACTGTCAATATACAGAATTAGCCGTCCAGGTACGGCCCACAGCGTTTGCACAGCATGCGGTATTGCAGTGGTCATAGCAACCGGCTGGACAATGCTTACCAATGCTTAACTATGCACCTAAACTTGTATATTATATGCTTAAAAACGAAACTTATATATTTATAAGTAATATAGAGATTGGGAATTGAATGGCTTGAATTGAATATGTAACATTAACTATTTAAACACCATATATTTGACATGGAATCACATGTTTCTCACATTTAGACCAATATAAGTATTTGTCAAAATCAAAAGATAGTCCATTCGAAGAGTGGGTTATTTGTTTCTTTTTTAAATATGGACGAACATTTGCAAATAGTGCAGATCAAGATGAGACGGCTCGTATATAATCCCCCCCGGACATAACCCCTCCCCCCCGGACAAAATCACACCCGTTCATTTTGACACAGGCGGACAAAATCCCCCCCGGACAAAATCCCCCCCCCCCCCCGCACAAATGCAGGGTAGGACAAATTCCCCCCCCCCCTCCCCCCCCCCCGATGAAAATGCAGCTAGGACAAAATCCCCCCCCCCCCCCCCCCCCCGCTCAGATGCAGAGTAGGACACAATCCCCCCGCAACCAGCGACATAGAACATGTAATTTTGTTAATAATTGTTAGCATCTTTGGTTTCTTGAATAATTTTTAAAGTCAAATGTGTAAATATTGATTATGATATTAGATCACTTGACTATTTCATGTGCTGATGTGCTGATGGACTTAATGTAACCATGTCTTCATAGAACTTAAATGATAGATTCATGTGCTTATGTACTTGTGTGCTCATGGACTTGAATGTAATTCTCATGTGCTTATGTACTTGTTGTGCCAATATTGGTACCTGACACAATATTTGTTTTTCAATTATATTATTCCTTACCAATACCAACATGGTTTTGGCTCTCTCGTACATCAAGTTATAAAAAATTAGACTAAGTAGTTGAAGTCATATTGTATATGAACGGGGGGGATTTTGTCCTACCCTGCATCTGAGCGGGGGGGATTTTGTCCGCCTGTGTCAAAAAGCACGGGGGGATTTTGTCCGGGGGGGATTATGTCCTACACTCCGCCACGACATAGCCTGATTCCAGGAAATTTGGAATTCCGCCGTAAATTGATTTTGAGAAAGTAGCACAACTTCCGTAAATGATGATCAAATTTGACGGGATTTTCAGAGCAAATGCGGAATTGAATTCCGCATTTGCTCTGAAGTTTCGTCAAATTTGACCGTCATTTACGGAAGTTATGTTAAATTCTCCAAATCAATTACGGCGGAATTCCCAAATCCCTGAAGGCAGGTTATGTCGTGGCGCGTCACAAATGATGTCAAGATTTATGTGATTTTTTTTTTCAAAATCATTTGCGGCGAATTTTATACATGTGCGAAGAACTATGTATGTATGGTAATATATAGGATGAAACGACATTAAATCACATTATCAACATTGCATTCTATCGCGACAAGGTATACTGTATTGGAAGGCAATGCCTACCATAACAGACATGCATATCAAATGCTAGTTTAACCAACCATATACCTTCTTTTCGATGGTTCTCTATCTGTCTAAATTCCGCCGTAAATGGTTTTAAAAAAAAACCCACTAAAGGCAAGATTAACGCAGCTGGGAGTGTACAAGTTGGCGAAAGTCTGAGCAATATAAATTCCGCATTTGCTGTAAATTTTGAGTGGTTATTTATTAAACCTACATTTGGAGATTAAATTGGTATAGACTGGTAACATAAACAATCTTTCCTATTTTCACCAAGTTGTGACATGTTCCAAATTGGCCACCATGCTGCGTATTATGATTATCATCCCAGTGGGGTTCCATCCTGTATATTCTCACAAAATCATATGTCACAAAGATGGTGCACAATTAAAATTTTACTTATTTGAGACGCGTCACGACATAATGTACCTTACTAAATGTACATATGTATAATTTTAGCCAGAAATAATTTTGATGTATTGTCTTATTTTTATCAAATAGCGTTACACTACCGGTCGCGTTAATCTTGCCAATGAACAATTATTAAAATCTCTCTTGAGCATCTACTGGTAATGTTGACTTTCAACTAAGGAGCTTAATTGGCCGAGCCTGAGCACAGCTCAGACTCAACCAACAAAGCTCATTGATTTCCAGTATACATATTGAGTTAATGACCAACAGTTTTATAACCGCTGGCAAGATTAATGCAGCGGGAGTGTACAAGTTTGTAAAAGTCTCTGAGCAATATAAATTCCGCATTTGCTGTATGTTGTCATTGCACATCCGCCTCTATGTCTGTCGGGCAGGCAATGCCTACCAACGCAGACAAAGCCTCCCGCATCCATGTATATTTGTTTCTATGGATGAGTACTTGCAAATAGCGCAGATCCAGATGAGATGGCTCACATGATGTATGGTAAAATGGGATATGTGTTAATATTAAAACTAGCATGTCGCGCCCGCCGCGCATTGACCGAAGAACTTTAACCAAAAACATTAACGGACACACCGTATAATATATATTACAGACACGTTATATTTTAAGAAATAAGCAAATATTATCGTTTTAATTCACGTTTCAATAAATTAGTCATTGCACATCCGCATCCATGTCTGTCGGGCGGCAGGAAAACGCCTACCAAGCTCGCAGATTATCTCTACGTACAGACGATAGAGACGGACACCGTATAATATATATTACAGACATGTTATTAAGAAATAAGCAAATACTATCGTTTTAATTCACGTTTCAATAAGTTAGTCATTGCACATCCGCATCCATGTCTGTCGGGCAGGAAACGCCTACCAAGCTCGCAGATTATCTCTACCTACAGACGTACAGACGGACACACCGTATAATATATATTGCAAACATGTTATATTTTAAGAAATAAGCAAATATTATCGTTTTAATTCACGTTTCAATAAGTTAGTCATTGCACATCCGCATCCATGTATGTCGGACAGGAAACGCCTACCAAGCTCGCAGATTATCTCTACGTACAGACGTACAGACGGACACAACCGTATAATATATATTACAGACATGTTATATTTTAAGAAATAGGCAAATATTATCGTTTTAATTCACGTTTCGATAAGTTAGTCATTGACGCGTACCAAGGTAGGCAACGCCTACCGCATCATTGTCGGTCAGGTAGGCAACGCCTACCAGGGTAGGCGTTGCCTACCTCCGGGACGCCTGTCTGTCTGTCTGTCTGTCTGTCTGTCTGTCTGTCTGTCTGTCTGTCTGTCTGTCTGTCTGTCTGTCTGTCTGTCTCTGTCTGTCTGTCTGTCTGTCTGTCTGTCTGTCTGTCTGTCTGTCTGTCTGTCTGTCTGTCTGTCTGTATGTCTGTCTGTCTGTCTGTCTGTCTGTCTGTGTGTCTGTGTGTCTGTGTGTCTGTCTGTGTGTCTGTCTGTCTGTCTGTCTGTCCAATATTTAACATCAGAGAAATATGTTATAACTTCTATTTCCTTCATCTAAGATGCTTAATATTTCACATATGCATTCCTGTAACGGTCTACTATCATGCTTTGAAAAATATATGACCGTCCAAATCGCGCTGATTTCAAGGTCAATGCCATAGGTCCACATACTTGGAAAAAACCTACATATTTAGGGGTACTTGGGCTCACGCGGGGGGCATTCCGTAAGCCTCGCTTACTGACAAATCTAGTTTCATATTGCAGTATATATATAATTATATTTATTTATATCACATCATTTATTGATGTATAGTAAAAACGATTTCTCATTTTTATTTCTCATGTTATTTGAAGATTAAACTAATTGTTTTTGTATTTCATGAAAATTCGACATATGTTTTCAATTGAGTAAATAATAATTTTATTTTCTATTTTAGCTGCTGTTCTTATTTCCGATTTTGATTTGTCAAAATGTGTTAGGGTTAGGGTTAGGGTTAGCCTAACCCAGGCGGGCCAAATAATGATTTGTTTCTATAATCATATATGATTTATTTATATTCATATACAGGTAATTATCGTTATCTCGAAGTTGACCGGACTGAGCAAAATATGTCGACATATCCGAACTTCGAGATAAATATTCGCCAAATTTAGTGACCATTCTAGAAAAAATCCGAAAAGAATCGCTTCAAAAATACCGACTTAACTTTACTTCCGGGTATTCATAAATCGCGCACTTTCTTTTAATGAAACGCGCGTGCGTTGTTACTAAATATATCGCATATGCATGACACAATTTCCTGTACATAACAAATTGTTTTGAAAATCATACCCAATTCACATCAATGAATAAGCGTTACAAATAAATGTCAACGCTCGCTGTCTTTTCTGACGATGTTATGATTCAATCGCGAAATGCAAGACCCGCATTTTGTCCCCAAATCACGTCGAGCTTGGACTCGTCGGTCACTGGCACAAACAAATTCGGCCCAAATCGAATCAAATCGGCGTTAAGAAATGCCAAGTTAAATTGTCTTCATTGCCACGCCGTTTATTTAATCTTCACGATAAACTGTAAAATAATGTTTGACACAGCATTCTGATCTGGTAATATCTACTCGTATATATTTTCTGACGTACTCCATAATATTTGTAATATGTTCTCATGCAGGTGGCGTGGTGTCAGTAACAGGAAATTCAATCGATACAACAGCCAACACAGCAGTAACAGGAAATTCAATCAATACAACATATATCACAGCAGTAACAGGAAATTCAATCGATACAACAGCCAACTCAACAGTAACAGGAAATTCAATCAATACAACAGCCAACCCAGCAGTAACAGGAAATTCAATCGATACAACATCCAATTCAACAGTAACAGGAAATTCAATCGATACAACAGCCAACCCAGCAGAAACAGGAAATTCAATCGATACGGCAACCAACCCATCAGTAACTGGAAATTCAATCGATACAACAGCCAACTCGACAGTAACGGGAAATTCAATCGATACAACAGCCAACTCAACAGTAACAGGAAATGCAATCAATACAACAGCCAATTCAACAGTAACAGGAAATTCAATCGATACAACAGCCAACCCAGCAGTAACAGGAAATTCAATCGATACAACAGCTAACTCGGCAGTAACAGGAAATGCAATCAATACAACAGCCAATTCAACAATAACAGGAAATTCAATCGATACAACAGCCAACCCAGCAGTAACAGGAAATTCAATCGATACAACAGCCAATTCAACAGTAACAGGAAATTCAATCGATACAACAGCCAACCCAACAGTAACAGGAAATTCAATCGATACAACAGCCAACCCAACAGTAACAGGAAATTCAATCGATACAGCATCCAACTCAACAGTAACAGGAAATTCAATCAATAGAACAGCCAATTCAACAGTAACAGGAAATTCATTCCATACAACAGCCAACCCAGCAGTAACAGGAAATTCAATCGATACAACAGCCAACACAGCTGCAGCGACAGCGAGCATGCCCATTACTCCGATAAATTCGAAAGGACGACCGGCACCAAAGCTTCTAGGTAAATATAATATATGGACAGGGACAAAGGCGACTTACCATTTTGTTTAGGTTGCGCACATGCATTTCTAATCGAGTTTTAACATATATTCAAATCATACCGAGTTTTAAAGCAAATTATTGAAAATATGAAATGCGTATGTCGAATATTACATAGTCATGTGTGAGTCAACGAAGTACGGCTGTGTTATTTTCGACCAGCACACTGGTCATGGATGAACAATTCAGTAAAAGATACTGAAACGATTGAAAAACCCTTAACCCCCGTAAACATGTTATTTATTTACGCCTTACATAGTTTTAGGCCAGGGCATTTACGTGAAAAATTCAGCCGACCCGCAAGTCACTGCAACACAACCACCATTATTGCCAATATTTCGAGAAAAATATGCTGATCAGCAGAAAAAATATCTCTAACAATAGGAGGGTAGGAAAGTTGTGATTTTGGGGAAAAAGTTGTGATTTTGTACAAAAAATCGCAATAAAGTTGAAACAAAATATTGCAAAAACACTGTTGAATGATATTACATAAAACTTTTGAAAGATATACTAACAAAACAAATGACAATATATGTTCAAGTGTGTGTTTAGCAAATACATAATTTCGTATGTGTCGGATGTTAGGAAAGTTGTAATTTTGGGGCATAACATGCGAATTGACACCATAAATCACTGAAAACAGGAATTCAATGTATAAACGGATGAAGACTATCAATGATTTAGATTTATCAAACATTCATAACATTCGTGAAATATTCAAAACGAGTTATCATGTTTTCTCTATGTCCTCCAGTACGTCCGTCCGTCCGCAGTTCTCTCCATATGGACGGTTGTCGACAGGCCGTTGTTCATTTTTTCATTCATAACCAGTGAATGTGATCGCGGTTATGCGTTTATCAATCACAGTGATGATATTTGCATGAAAGCTTTTTAGAATTGATCAATTTGGAGTCATCGCCTAATCCAAGATGGCCGCTGTAAAAATGTCAAAATCGTCAAACGACTTTTTCTCATGAAATGATAGGCGGAATTTGAACGGATCTTGGACATGTCAGAGCTAACCCAAACCCTAACCCTAGGACGACAGAAGACCATTGGAGCAATAAGCATATCCATTCAGGGAAACGGAAATTGTAAGACATATGTATACCGAGCGTTGATGTTTTGAACGAACTACGTGTTTGACCTTGACATTTGGTTTATCGGGGTGTGGGGGGCGGGAAAATCGTGTATATGTTACACTGCAGTAGCTAGATTGGTGACAGGAAACAAAACATAGATGCATTGACCCAAGCGTCAAGGTTTCGCACGCACCAAGTATATGGCCTTGACATGGGGTTTCTCGGTGGTGTGGCGATTGTGAATCTGGCAGAAATATGTGTATGGAATATCAAGCAGATCCGTGCGGAGAAACCTAAAAATATATAAGTTATTTAACCCAGCGTTGAGGTTTGGGACGCGCCAAGTATGCGACCTTGACCTTCTGTTTAATGTGGGCGGGACGATCGTGGTTTGCTGCAGGGTGGTGGTGAACCATTGGAACGACACATGTGTGACATATTAAGTAGGATCGTGCATGCAAACAAAACATATAAGACATTTATCCAAGCGTCAAGGTTTCGAACTCACCAAGTATGTGATCTTGACACTGGGCTTACGATGGGGACGGGACGATGGTGACTCTGTCAGTGGGTGGTAGAGGGCATTGGGATGACATATTAAGCATATTCGTGCATGCAAACAAAACATATAAGGAGCGACCCAAGCATCAGGGTTTCAAACTCACCAAGTATTTGATCTTCATCATGGGCTTAGCGGCGGCCGGACGATTGTGAATTTGTCAGTGGGTGGTATATGGCATAGGACAATGTGTGTATGAAATATCAAGCAGATCCGTGCGAGGGAACCACACTTATAAGTTATTTACACCAACGTTACGGTTTTGGACGCGCCAAGTATGTGACCTTGACATTTTGTTTAACGAGGGCGGGACGATCTTGGTTTGTTGCAGGGCGGTAGAGAACCATTGGAGCGACACATGTGTGACATATTAAGCAGATTCGTGCATGCAAACAAAATATAAGGCATTGACGCAAGCGTCAAGGTTTCGAACTCACCAAATATGTGACCTTGACCCTGGGCTTAGTGAGGACGGGACGATCGTGAATGTGTCATTTGGTTTGTAGATTACTATCAGAGCAGTGTGTGTATGAAATATCAAGCATATCCGTGTACTCACTTTGGACATACGGGACATATGGGCGGCGGTAACGCTATATGCTGTTTTACGAGTCAGTCGTGGGGGCTTATATACATGTTTCTGTAAGTATATGTATAAATATAAGCACGTGTTATGGTGTCTATCCAATAAAACTTCGTGTTTCCAGTTTTCAGTTTTTTTATTTAAATTCGGTACTTATTTACCAACTTTAAATACCACTTTCTCGTTACCAGAATGTCTTCGATTTTTTTCCGTGTGAATAATAGCTATCTATCAACAAGTTATCCAATGTTCGGTATTAAGTCTCGAAACAGTTGGCAGAAATAATGTTTTCAAAAGTACTACAATTTATGCACTAATTTGATATTGTTACACCAAAAATGACACCGAATATGCTCAAATTTCACCACACGTTTTATCTCCATATTTCTTTTCTATTTTTCGCGATTTTTGCACCAAATTACCCAAAATGACAGCTTTCCTACCCTCCGATTTTTTGCGATTTTTTTTGCTGATCAGCATATTTTCCTCGAATTATTGGCAATAATGGCAGTTGTGTTGCAGAGACTTTCGGGTCAAATGCTATATTCCCTGGCCTATTTGGCAAACTGTTTATTATGATGATAAATAATTATCTATCTAAATAACTTAATCAATACACCAAAGTCACGTGGTACACTGCGGTCACGTTGGTAATCACATAGGGGTGTACACGAACATGTATACCTCTTTTTTTGCGTTTTCAAAGCGTTTCAGTATATTAGATATCACAGCTTCGAGATAGCCGAAAAAAACTATATGAATATAAAAAGTCCAACTAGCATGCATTTTGGAATTTATAATTGATGATGTCAATAACATTAAGCACTAGCTACATATATAACAATTGTATCATTGTATTTTATTAGTTTGTACCTAATTAGTATAAGTTAGATCACGGTTCATCCGCATGTACGAGGAGATAATCCGCGAGTTTTAGCGAGCGGATTATCACTCGTACATGCGGACAAACGTGATCTAACTTAGTTATGACATCCTCATACATATACCTTGCACACGAGCTGTGTTAATACAGAAACAACAACCGGAATATTCCGATTTTTATTATCGGACTTCCGAATATTTTCCGATCTTTTTCTTTTATATGCTTCATCAGTACAAGTAATTATTGTGATATATATATATTCAATATTTCGGTATACAAATATTGTGTTGATGGTAATTAACCTGACCTAATATTTCTCACCATAGATACTCAGTAGTGTCACAATCCACGATACAAAACACTACCTGGCTCTGACTTGAGCGAAAGCATGTGCAAAGGTGAACAATAGCTATCAAGAGACAAAATATGAACAAAAATCTAATAAAAATGTTACAAATACAGTAAACACCAAAGAGTGTGATAAAATAACATGCTAGGAAAAATATGAACTTCTATAGTACATGTTCATTTACGTGAAGGACTGTGCCAGTATGTCACCGTCAATGGCGCAAACATCTTCTAGACTTCGCATAAGCGATTTAATACAGTCGTGCTCAACAATATGTAGTTGGAAATGCCATCTATAACTGCATTGAACATCAGTATTTTGTGTTTAGAGTTACAAGACAACGTCAAGAAATCCATGATTATCCTTATATGTTCTGAAAGTAGTGTGCACACACTAGAGTGTGCTGTTTAGAATGTAATACATGCATATACAATTATTCATCAGATTTGTCTGTTGACTAGGTTGATTAATTATGGGATGGAATGGCATTGTACCTGGTTAAAATGACCATAACCCTAACCCTGACCAACGGCACGACCACGGGCACATTTCTATTAAAAAGAAATACCTTATTTCTTGGGAGATAACTGCATGCTCTGAATGTTAATTATTTTCACCCAAAACTAAACAAAAATAAAACGTCATGTTTTATATAGTCAAAATATATTCTACAACATACTAATCATGTTTTTTAATTTAATGACTTTCAGTGGGTTACTGGGATTTATATAGAATAATCGTTTATTGACATACAAGCAACATGACAATGCAAGCAAGACAGTGGACATGAAATGTAGTGTATGTGTACACTAAATAGCAGTTTTTTTAAATACAAAGTTAACAATGCGAGGTGGAGAGAGAGAGAGAGAGAGAGAGAGAGAGAGAGTGAGAGAGAGAGATAGATATATAGATAGAGAGAGAGAGAGAGAGAGAGAGAGAGAGAGAGAGAGAGAGAGAGAGAGAGAGAGAGAGAGAGAGAGAGAGAGAGAGAGAGAGAGAGAGAGATAGAGAGAGAGGAGAGAGAGAGAGAAGAGAGAGAGTAATTTATATGGAACATTCAGAAAACACGTGAACGTAAGAAAAGGGTACTGTGAAATGTTATCAATCGCCAAAGTATGAAAGAAAATGTCCACTACTAATCAGACATACGCACATAATACGAATTCGCCTGCGTATATCAATGTATATAAAATTTAAGTTGACATACGTTATAGATTTGACAATATTTCGTCTCTCCTTTTAAATGATTTAACAATGAACGTTCCTGGGTTTCTTACTTTCCTTTGATTATTTGACTTGATCAAACTAAGTCCCTTAAACATACTTGGGCGCTGTCGGTAAAATGTATATACATACTGCAAGCGTAAATCAGAGTACATAGAGAATTCAAATATAAAATGATATTCATCTTCTAAAACGTTACATAGATTACATTTTCTGTGTTTAATGGGTATTTTGTTTCGCTTGTGCCATCTTCCTGTTTCTATAGCTAATATATGTGAGGATACTCTGAATGTTGTGAAATAAACCCGAAATTGTCTAATTGTGAAAATGTCCAAATATGACTGATACTCAAACTGTGCAAACTGTCCGTAAAAAGTACTCTACTACATTCCACTAGTCTGGAATTCCAGTTTTGGATACAATTATCAGTTAACCGCTGCGTTAATATGCTTAAACATACTTGATATCGCCAACGCATTGTGCCAACCATACAAGATGAAAGCCAAGACTAGATAACAGTGCTTGTACAAGGGACGCCCAGTTAGTTTTATTTGGTCGTTCAGTAATATCATTCAACATCATTTTATACAGAACAGTTATATATTTACGATCTGTCGCCCCAGTTAACTTAAACCAATACGTAATACTGTCATAGAACCTGTTTGTCTGTATAGATGTCCGTCCTAGCTCTCCATATATAAAATAATGTTGGGTTGATAGTTTGACACCTAATAACCTTTTACAAAACTGTAAGTGTATTCGTTTAATCTGGTTTGCTTGGCTAAATCCCCAAATTTCCCCTCCGTAATTTAGAACAGGTAACACTAGCTTATCAAATAAATCTAACACATACTTTGGTTTAAGGTCCGTGAACTGATGCAGATAATTGTTTAATTTGAACATAGCCTTTCGCACTTGCCCAGATAATGTAGTTTGAGCGTTCACACAAGATCCGCCTGTAGAAAATACAATTCCAAAATTTGGATACAATTTCTATTTCAGAGTTATTGTAATACAAATGTGTATTTAAAGGTAGTCTACCACCCTTACGGAAAATCATAATTTTGGTTTTATCAGTATTTACAGTTAATTTCCATCTTTGACAATACTCATAAAGAATATTTAGACAATTTTTCAAACCCTCTGACGATTCAGAAAATATAACTATGTCATCAGCATATAACAATAGGAATAATTTTGCCATTCCTTTATCTACACCGTTTAAACCTTTTTGACACAATTCATCTTCAAGATCGTTAATATACATGGCAAATAATAAAATGGTGATGAACATTCACCCTGACGTACACCAAGACAACATGAAACGTCATCACTTAGCTGATTATTATATTTCACTATCGTCTTAACATTGTTATATATTGACTTAATAACATTGAACATTTTGCCTCTAATACCGAAATGTAAAAGCTTGTACCACATATTATCCCTAACAACATAATCAAAGGCCTTCGTAAAATATACGAATGCACAGAATAATTTTGAGCCATCATTATTATACTTCGTAATTGACTATGTAATACAAAAATATGGTCTATTGTGCTGATATGTTTTCGAAAACCTGCCTGTGCCTCGACGTATACATAATATTTTTCGGCCCATTCTGTCAGTCTATTATTTAAAACTCGTGTAAACAGCTTACCTACTGTACTTAATAATGTTATTCCTCTGTAATTATTTGTATTGTTTATGCTACCTTTCTTATGGAGAGGAATTATATGTCCATCTGAATATGTGTCTGGGAAATAACCGTTATTAAATGCTACGTTAAAAAGCTTGTGAAATAAAGGAAGAAGTGTATTTTTGCCATGAATAAAAAATTCATTTAACACTAAATCCGGTCCTGCAATTTTATTATTTTGGAGCTGGCAAATTCCCTTATCAATGTCACTCTGCGATATTTCAACATTTAGCTCATCGAACAAAATGTATATTTCGGACTGAAGGAATCTATCATTAAATTGTAATATATCTTCATCTGCTTGGAAAAAATGATCTTCTGTACAAATGAATCTGTAGTTAACTTGCTATTATTTGTGTTTATACCACTTGCTTTCTTCAAAAGATAGCAATATTCTTTTGCATTTCCGACTCTTACATTTAGCATGTTATCTGTTTGCTGCTTTGCCTGCTGATATCTAGACTCACGGAGCGATTTTTTAAATTCTGATCAGTCTTATCTAAGCGATATATGTTTAATTTATCATTGAATATTTCTTTAATATATGTACACCTATCATTATAATTGGAATTTGTATTTACAGACGCGACATTTTCCTTATGATGACGTACATTCACCTTCATATTTGGTGTACATACAGAATTAAAAATATCATTTAAACCAGAAACCGCAGAATTTATTGTTTCATTGGTGGGAGTATTGTTTAAATCATCTATCAAACTGTCCAACTTTGATGTAGTAATAGTTGATCGCATATTATTTGTGTGATCCTCCATGTAGTCTATGTTCCATTTGTATTTGTATTGTGCATATTGCAGATCATTTACAACATTTTATTCATTTTTATTATCAGCATTAGATGCCGACATCAATGAAAAAGTAACAATACAATGATCAGATAGTACATTCGGATCATCAACACTAAAGGATGAAACATAATGCAGTAGATCAGCATTTACAGCAACTAAATCTACCATGCTGCTTCCTCTGTCACCCATAAATGTGCATTTTCACAACCGTGTTTCACAACCTACACGACCGTTTGCAATGCGGAGACCTGTTTCTTTGCATAGCTCTATTAATAGTCGGTCATTTGCATTTACATAATTATCCCGTGTATAACGAGGAATTTCGGTGTCATTTACATAATCGTCGGGCAATGTAGGTATGTGTGTGGCAGAATCGTCAGCAACGTAATCCGGAAGTGTACCACACCTGGAGTTTAGATCTCCTAATATCATGAAATTACATTCATTATTTGTGGATTGTTTTATATGTAAAATATCGTCAGAAATAACAATATATGCATGCGTCTCTGCATATGCTTGTCTTCCGCTATTTTCAGGAATAATAATCGCAAGACAAACAAATAAATCATGTTCAAATCCAAAATTGTCTCCCTTGAATACCACCAGAGTCACGTTTTGCATAATGGTTTTTGTCTAATCTATGGACAGCAAAATGTTCAAACATGTAAATTTGAATATGTATTCGTCCATGTTTCAGTGAATAGCACCACATCGTGAGTGTTAAATAATGTTATAATTTCTGCTGACTGCAGCTTATTTACATATTTTGTAACCAAACCCTGTACATTCAATAAGGCAAATTTGATATGCACTCTCTCGCATGGCCCCCATTATGAATCTCCACTGTCACGAGACTGGTCATGTGGACTACCATGGTGCCTATTTCGCGGCCCAGTATTGGCCGGACTGCGCTCACGTGATGTTGTTTTGATTAGCATGCACAGCATGCACAGCATGCACAGAAGAGTTTGATGCGGGTGTAGGAGGCTGGTATGGGCGTGTTGGCTGCAATATAGATGGGGAATTAGACGTGCGGTCACTATCAACTGAACGATGCTGATTCACTACGTCTACATAAGACCGGTTAACCACTAAATTTGCATCGTTTTGTAGATTTCTAGTCGTAATGTTTGATCGATCGACTCGCCGTTTGAGTTGGGCCAGTCTGTCTGGCTGATTCTTGCTGGCGTTTTCTGCTCAATATCTGTTGCCAGACTGATCCTGACAGTGGATACGGCGGGTCGCTCCGTGGGTCTGTCGAAGGGGATCGCGGGGAAACCGACGCACATGTAGCGCCAAGTTGTGGATCTTGTCTAATATCGCAACCTGTGGCGCTATCGTCGATGGTAGACGTGGACTATATGTGTCTATCCCTCGTCTCCCGCGGCTCCACGTCGACTATAAATCGATCATAAATCGATTATAAAACGATCATACATATGGTGAAGCAATTACATGGACACATATAGGAGTTGTATATTTATCAGATAGTGGCCTTAACTAGTGTCATGAATTGCATTTGACACGGGCGTCTTGTATTTGAAATTAACAAAAATATGTCGGAGATAAATGCTGGTGAGATCACAATAGCACATGGGTAACACTATTGGCAGAACTATTGGCAGAGACATACGTATTACCTTGAAACTTCATGTATTTTTATCGAATGACTTGAGTGGCATACCGGGGTTGGGGTTGGGTCCGTCCGTCCGTCCGTCCGTCCGTCCGTCCGTCCGTCCGTCCGTCCGTCCGTCCGTCCGTCCGTCCGTCCGTCCGTCCGTCCGTCCGTCCGTCCGTCCGTCCGTCCGTCCGTCCGTCCGTCCGTCCGTCCGTCCGTCCGTCCGTCCGTCCGTCCGTCCGTCCGTCCGTCCGTCCGTCCGTCCGTCCGTCCGTCCGTCCGTCCGTCCGTCCGTCCGTCCGTCCGTCCGTCCGTCCGTCCGTCCGTCCGTCCGTCCGTCCGTCCGTCCGTCCGTCCGTCCGTCCGTCCGTCCGTCCGTCCGTCCGTCCGTCCGTCCGTCCGTCCGTCCGTCCGTCCGTCCGTCCGTCCGTCCGTCCGTCCGTCCGTCCTCCGTCCGTCCGTCCGTCCGTCCGTCCGTCCGTCCGTCCGTCCGTCCGTCCGTCCGTCCGTCCGTCCGTCCGTCCGTCCGTCCGTCCGTCCGTCCGTCCGTCCGTCCGTCCGTCCGTCCGTCCGTCCGTCCGTCCGTCCGTCCGTCCGTCCGTCCGTCCGTCCGTCCGTCCGTCCGTCCGTCCGTCCGTCCGTCGTCCGTCCGTCCGTCCGTCCGTCCGTCCGTCCGTCCGTCCGTCCGTCCGTCCGTCCGTCCGTCCGTCCGTCCGTCCGTCCGTCCGTCCGTCCGTCCGTCCGTCCGTCCGTCCGTCCGTCCGTCCGTCCGTCCGTCCGTCCGTCCGTCCGTCCGTCCGTCCGTCCGTCCGTCCGTCCGTCCGTCCGTCCGTCCGTCCGTCCGTCCGTCCGTCCGTCCATGGGCTCATGCGGGGGGCATTCCGTAAGCCTCGCTTACTGACAAATCTAGTTTCATATTGCAGTATATATATAATTATATTTATTTATATCATATCATTTATTGATGTATAGTAAAAAAGATTTCTCATTTTTATTTCTCATGTTATTTGAAGATTAAACTGTTTTTTTTCTTGTATTTCATGAAAATTCGACATATGTTTTCAATTGAGTAAATAATAATTTTATTTTCTATTTTAGCTGCTGCACTTATTTCCGATTTAGATTTGTCAACATGTTCAAAATATTGTTATCAATTGAATGGTTTATAATATACCAATTCGGCCATCTTCACTAGTATTCAATAACTTAATTCAATAGAGTATATGTATGTTCGCAAAATATTCAACGATAACATGTATTAGCTATTTGATTGTGACTAAATGCCTTGATCAAAGATTCCTGATGATCGGTATACTGTCATCATAAGAGTGATCTAAATTATGATCAATATACATGTAGCTCCTTATCAATTAGCTCACACAGCTTGGTCTGGGTGTACACATATAAGTATAGCCATCTGTAAATTACATAAATTTAATATATTTGTTAGTACAGGTACATACTATGTGGAGTCACTGTTAAAATATACATGAAAAGACTGGTAGATAGTAACACCCATGATTTGTTAGGGTTACACTACTGCTCTCAAACCTTTCAGTCAATCGATCTGAAAATATACTCACACCTTCTACACATTTGAAGATGTGCACCTTGATGTTTTTATGCCGATTAACAAAAATATCACCTTTTTAACTTAGCTATTTTTTCTACATTTTTGTATGAAAGTCTATGCAGGGTACATACTTTGTGTACACTACTCCTCCAAAACATTTCAGTCAATCGATCTGAAAATATACTCACACCTTCTACACATTTGAAGATGTGCCCCTTGATGTTTTTATGCCGATTAACAAAAATATCACCTTTTTAACTTAGCCATTTTTTCTACATTTTTGTATTAACTTCTATGTAGGGTTAGGGTTAGGGTTAGGGTTAGTACATACTTTGTGTACACTACTCCTCTAAAACATTTCAGTCAATCGATCTGAAACTTTACACACGCCTTATACACATATTATACATTTGCATCTTGGTGTTTTCATGCCGATTTACTTTTACAAAACTATAGACTTTTTAACTTAGCTATTTCTTCTACATGTTTGTATTTAATTCTATATAAGTTGTACATTGCACATCTCTACCACAATTAGTATACCTGTTTATCGCAACAAGAGGAACAAATAATGCTATAGATTTTCAAATTCACATTAATGTTTCTTGCCTTGGTGACAGCTTCACATTTCTGCATCATTACTGTCTGGCCCATATTCGACGGGCGTATTTTGTGATTTACGGCACTCTTGTTATGATTGTGACTATTCTTCTGGATCTTTATGGAAACGTTATTTGAAAACCATCTTTTAAAAATAGATTGCATTCCGACCAATTATAATAAATTGGCTGTATTACTATACATGTCATATAGTAGATACATGTAATATACCACTATGTTGTCTATATTGTGGAATAATTAAAAATGAACATACCATTTTTTCAAATAATTTGTGATATTTCTGCAACAATGTATTTTCAATAGTTTAATATAACATAATTGTTATAAGGAATACAATTATCATAGATTGGTTTTGGTAATTTTATGTGTGACTACATGATTATGACATGTTAGTAGTGTGAAATACTTATTTTCCAGTTGCTTGCAAACACTGGAAATCGTAATTTTTGGGAATTCAAGGAAGACATGTAGTAGTTAGTTTGTCAATGGTATTGTTGTTGTTTTTCATGTGCGCTTACCTGTATATCTTGATATCCATGGACAAGTTAGTTTCAAACATTTTTTTTAAGTATTAAATTTACTATGTACATGTATTTATTGGCAAAAATATTCTGAAACGATGTAAAAACGCAACACAAAGGTAAACATTTTATTGAACACCCATGTATGAGCAACCATGTGACCGCAGTGTGCCACGTGACTTTCCTGTAGCGATCCCGGATTATTTGGATAGATAAGAAAATTGCTACTGTTTCATCAGTAAAATATTTTGAAAACTTATGTAATGGGTGAATAAATAAAAATGTTGAACTCCTGCTTGCATTTGTCAAGCAGTTCAGTATATACTATTTGTTTGAGGTAATGTTTGCATGTTTCTATTTTGTTTGTATATCATACTATTTAAATTGCAAATGTGAATGCTTATTATATCCGTATTATGTTGTGTTTAAGATATTACTCCTTTTAGTGAAAGTTTGAAGTGAATAAAATGTCTTTGTATTTTTGTTTACTAAATTACGAAAAATTTATATTTGGGAATAGTAATTTTCGCCAATTGAGGATATTATTTCATGTTTACTTTATACTTGGATAATTTCAGAAAAAAATAAAATTGGCTTTGCAAATATACTTCCATTCAGTATGTATGCGCAGGAATTGTGTTTGCATTCAGCAATGCGGGTGTATTCAGCAATTTTGGTGTTTTAGATAATTTTCAAAAACATAATTGGGAGGGGGTGGGAATAGTGGAATGAGGGTTGAACTATTATTATAGCTAGCCATTTGTCATTATTTTGAAAAGTATTATCTAAGTCATGTCGCAGTATACCTCTGTCTTCGTTGATCATGTCATTCGTGTTCGTTTTCATATTGTTGATATACTCTGTTGCAAGAGTGGAATCATCCTCGATATCTTTTTTTTCTTCTAATTTTAAGCGTTTCTGTTGTTCAGATAAAGACGGATCATGTTCATAGCCCCATAAATTTGTGTCACCGTGCCTTCCATTTGTTATAACATTCGTGGTTTTTTTGCGAAACAATGCATCATTCTTTATACATACATTGTGGCCAACTATTTGTTTAAATCTATAAAGACATTCATAAGTTCTCGAGAAATAATATAGGTGTCACTAACGTATGTACATATATACGCCGATACGTATGGACTATCGCTATATCAATTCATGCCTATCGGTGATGGGATAATAGCCATGTCCTGTAAATGACTGACGGTAAAACGGACGGACAGGCAACCTAAACCCAATATGCCCCCATCCTATCGCACAACTAGTTGCGGCAGCGGGGTAAGGACTGTCATCATGATTGGCCATTTGACCTTCTTTTTGGCCATTTGACCTTCTTTTATAATTATAATACGAGAGCACGAGCAACTGACGGTCTATGATGCTGTAATCAACGCACTTTATGCCAGCTGGCTCTGAAGAGAAATGTGCGACACACCGTATCTATTTCGTCGCACCTGTACAAACCGTAGCGTGTTTTCGCGCAACACAGTATCCTTTTATGCACTTTCTTACGGAAACTCTACTACATAACAGGCGGTACAAACCATAACGAGATAAATCAGAAATTGCCATAATCACATACCCTACATGTAGAGCTGACACTTTCCGCGGCTCATTTGGACTGTATTTACTCGATATCGTCACCGATAAAGGACAATAACACGTGTTTGTTAGCCAAGAATCGGCACTTTCATAACGCTCCCTCAATTCAATTATTCTGAGAATACGTTGTCATTAGTATTGTAAGCTTGATCGTTTGACATCATATTCATTTCTGCGTTTGGACATATCAGATACATTGCTGATAATGTCATGTAAGCTGTAAAATATTTAATTAAACTGACACTTATCTTGGCGACATGTATATACTCGTCTTCATTGTTCAAATGTTAAGTTGTCATGTCTTAATCAGTTTCACGCTATCTATCTGCCACATATTCTAGACAAATGCAACATTTATGGCACTCTTCCTTGTCCTCTGACAACTCTTGTTTGTTGGGCTTCGGTCTGACAAAACATAGCTTATTTGATTTATAATCCATGTCGATCATGATTAGCTGCCGCACTCATGCTGAATGATCAACAGTCAACCGTGATCTAACTGAAATATGATCTGGATATTGTTGTTCAAATGGCGATCAGTGTAAACCCTGATCAGGCTGCGTATGCGCAAGATGCTCTGGCTGTATCGAAAAATTGTCCAATGAAATCTGCTGTCATCGAAAAATTGTCTGATTTTAATTGCTTCGGAATTCCGAATCATGCGATATATCCTTTCACTAATTTTCCCAAGATCAGAATTTCTTCGGAAAATTGTCCAAGTATGCTTGCTTCGGAATATAGTCGGAATAAATCGGAAATTCGTTTCATCGGAAATAGTTTGGACAATTGTCTGCTCTAATCGGAATACATTCCGAAAAGAAAACGACCTTACATAGAGTGCTGTGTTTTTTTATGTTCTAAATTCCGAAGAGTATTCCGCGGAATCCTTTGACTAATATTCCAAATTGGAATTTCCTCGGAAAATTGCGAGATTTCTGCAATTTCTAGACGGGCGGACACGCATACCGGGATAATGTCGTACATTATGAAACCATGCGGCAGCAGTTGTTCGTAATAGTGTCAGCTTATTATTTGACTAGTTATCATATTACGGACAGAACGTGTGATTAAAGACTCACTGACAATCCAATGCAATGTTTAGTGAAGCGGTTAATAAACTGTTATAATTCCAGAAAACACAGAGGCTAAGCTGGAGTTCTCAATAGCAGTGGAGATGAAGTGCAATACGTCGCTAACCGATCCGCATACAGAGATATATAAACGATATAAAAAGGACTTTAGAACGAAGGTAGGTCTCAATGTTCCCTTGTATGATATTCCTATCAACAGATTCAGCAAGCTAAAGAAACAAGGACTGGTTATTTCATGAGATCAATATAGAAAACATAAAGACAACACTTGTCCTGTCTCCTTTACATTGAGGATCCGACGCGAAGAATATGTTTCTTAATATTAGTTTACTGATTTGATAAGACACGATGGCGAGTTTCTTATGAATTCAGTCAGCGCTTTGAACACTATTATATCACATCATCACAAATTATATAAGTTATTTATTGCATAAGCACAGCATCATAAATTAAGTTCGATTATTTACCTAATGTGTTTTTCTAATTGAATGTAAGGACCCGTTCTACCTTTGGTCATCATTTGATTTAAACATAATTGCTTCGTAAATGTGATTGGCTATATGTACGTGACATATATGTGAACATTCTCTTCTGATTGTATCCTACACGGCGCTGTCATCTTGGCTATCTTAGTCTCTGTACAAGCCATCGACCAGTTGTACCTCTTGTGGCGTTTGAAACATACCACTAATAATATTACAACCACATGAATAATATTGGTGAAACTTCAGAGAACAGCATCATGTGCGTTGTTTTCATCAAAATATTTCACTATGCATGATACTCAAGGATTCACACCTTGTTAAATTGTTTAAGAATTCAGTAACAACTATGTAACAGTAAGAAAGGTACACAGTTCTGTAAATATATACATGTATTGTCATACGTACTGTACTGAATCTGGTGACTAGTAAGCAGTTATCTGAATGTTTGGTCACTAACGTCTACTTGCCTACTATGCTAGTAAATAAGGATTTACCTGTTGCAGTCTGGGACGTATTTCACTAAATATGATTAGATGTTCTACCATATTAGTTGATGTATGTGTCAAACGGTTCAACATGTCCAGCTGTCCGATATCATGTACATACTAAAAGCAGCTCAATGCCCTGTATAATATACACTAAGAAGAACAGGGCCGTACATATTGTAAAGATATTCAATCACATGTATCATGTTACTACATCTAAAACAAATGATAATGTTTCATAAAGTCGGCCAATAGCGTTACCATATAACAAATTGATTAATGTAAGTTTAATATACGTTACATTAGCATAAATGGTAAACTGGAGTGTGATGAAAAGGAAAGGAAGACAGCAGAAGGTTTCCACTAGTATTTTCATATCGTCTGTGCAAGTATGTAGCATATATGACACAAAAGGAAATTCCACCGGTAGGCCCTATCGTTTCAGTTCATGCAGAGAATATTAACTTATAGTGACTTTGCACACCACACCTATAACATACTCCTCCGTACAACTAGTTACCCTGATTTATGTCTCACGCGTGTTGGAATGAAATTTTATTAGTATTGTTAGTATTCCCGTTAGTCATTTGGCAACAACGAGTGATGATGATTTGTAAACTGTAATACATTGAGGCTACTAACGTTTTATTTCAGTTGGAAACGCTGTTCGAGCACACGCCAGGCTACATAAGGATAGACATAAATAGAGTTCGGTGAGTGAAAATGGACAATTTATGTGTATGTGTGTTGCTGGTTTTGATAATGTTATAAATTATATAGCCTACATGTCGTATTCAATTATAAGTATCATTAATTAGAATTACTTCAGTTCATGTCATCTAATTTGAGATTATGTTTATCACAGGACTTACTCCTCCAAAGAGCAGAAACTGCGGCGATATTCAATACGTTTCACTCAGCAGATGTCATCGACTTTATGGTTATAGAGTTGAAAATATCACAGAGAAAAGTTTAATTGTTTGAATGCTAGCAATATTCCACATAATATGTTTCTGTTATTTGTAAATACTTTATACTTATCAAATGGTGCATATTCTAACAATTGCAGTAGTAGTATAAGGGAGTCAAAATGATACCACCTCCATCTGGAAGCCCCCCGCTACGCGCGGTGGCTCCCATCTGGAGGTGGTATCATTTTTACTCCCTTATACTACTTGGGTTTTCCCCCACTGTTCGCACGGTATGGATGAGAAGAGTGAAAAATAGTTTTCATCAACCACGAGCCCATATACTTCCTCAACTGGATGAGAAGTTATCAATGATACGAGATGGGGATTACACCCTATTAGAGATAATAATCCATTGGTTATGCTCAGTATATGTAATCACACAATGGTTCTAGTTAATTGTGCGTGGTTGAAGACAGGTAGTCACGAGAGATGTCATAGTACCGGTATTTACGAGTATTGCAAGCATCATCGGGCATGGATGAGAAGAGGATCCGGGTCGCCTCGCCCATGTAGGAATTGTGGGGTAGGGACCAGATCCGAGTCACTGCTATGTCCACCATGCGGTGGCACTCGCGCTACTCATCGACTGGTTAGCAAGAAATTACGTGCTCGCAAGTATTATCGTTTAGTAATAATTCAAATCAGAAAGTCAGTTAGAAACATAGAACCGATCTGATGTGTAGTTGTTTCCTCACAAACGCACCACAACACCAAGCAGATGACAATGTTCCAACTACACGGGTTATGAACATGTGTGTATTTATAGCCGAGTGTATGCCCCTTATCGAGGTAAAGAGACGGTATATACACGGGTTATTTATAGCCGAGTGTATTTCTCCTTATCGATTTTACATAGACGGTATGTACACGGGTTATTTATAGCCGAGTGTATTTCCACTTATCGAGGTTATATAGTTCACACGATATCTTCCGGGATGGTTAGTTATTTTTATTTTTAATAATTTAAAACTGAATACCCCCTATTATTACATAGAAAACATAACTTAATATAAGAAAACAAATACAAAACATACTAAAACCCTTATTGCACAACGAAGTTAGGTTTATATGCGAAAAATCAACACCTTTACATTGCTAGAATGCTAGCTATACGTCTCAGCGCTGAGACAGTTGCCAACTGTGTTCACTTCACAGACTGCTCTACGCTATCTTGCGGATGGAGGCAATGAGGAGGAGGGGTCCGTGGTAGACAGTAGCTAGATGGGCTGTAATAGACGTGAGCATAACACCTCGCTAAGCCGAAAAAATAAAAAAAGAAGAACAAATATTTAAAGCGCCAAGTCTTAGCGAGGTGGGCCCAGAAGGGTTGTTTTTTTCTCGCTGGACCCCCGGGCTATTTTTTCTTATATATATACCTCTAACCCACTGGACGAGCACACATGTTTCAATAAGAAAGCAGAAAAGATGTCACCTATATCAGCGATTGAGCTAAAAAGGCCTGGTGCACGCAAATCTTCAACGATATATGTATGATGGGTGACGTAACCACGGTGGTGTAGCGGGACCCGAACAAGTCTTATGTTCCGTATGGAGGGGCCGACGGAACAGCTGGACTGTATAGTGGAGGGATCTCCTGCCGCTGCAGACACACGAAAAAGCATATCACGTCCCGAGACGGGCGAGGATATTTTTTCTCTCGTCGGCCCTCCCCTCCATGACAAGTTTTTGTAAGTCTTCATCCGCTAGAATTTGTGGTCGGGCCTTGGACCGGATCGTGTCCTTTAACTCCTGGAATCTGGCCATCTCTTCGACGACCAGTTTGAACTCGCTATCTGATATATCGTTGTCGGCTATTGCTTTCGACACGATAACGTCGGTACTGTTTTTCTTAGACCGCTCGAGAACCGCTATTCGGTCGTGCTTTCGACTCTTGGCCTCTAGTTTTCGGCCCACGAGTCTGGTCTTCATGCAAAACAGCCCCGCCCCGCCGCTATCGTACTCAATACCACCGCGACCGGCGCGGCGACGATTGTTGACAATAAAGACACACTCCCCACGCCGCTTACAACGGAAGCTGAGGCTAACGTGGTGCTCATCCCCTCGACTATATTGACTGCTCACCTATATTTTTTGGCATGACCCGTCCGCGTCTCTCCCTCATGTTGGATAATCTGTTGTATCTCGACGATCCTGGTCATCCTAAAGGAGGATGCCGGGTCGGCTGTCCCTGAAGGTAAGTGTGGATATAGCTTTTCGTCATTCATCATAAATCAAGTTCAATTAACAGTGTCACTACAGTGGAGGAAGTCGCTTGGTCAGCGATTTTTGTAACAAAGTTAATAACACTACCTTCGGAAACTTCAATTGTAGTGTTATCATTTAATATCGTAAACCCTGACCTCTGCCCCGCATGCTTGGTGATGCCAGACTTCTGCTCTACCCCGTTCAAGACGAGATTCACTCGGACTTCGGTAGCAGCGTGTCCCCTAAAGTTGACCGAGCAGACCGCCATTCGCAGAATCGTCCCGGATGCTGCCATGGTATATCCCCCATATATGTTGCTCGCGTTGGCTCCGAATGAATATTCGTAGGTCCCCTCGCCCAGTGAACCCCGCTCCTCGGCCCAAACTTTTTTGACGGGTTTTGGAGCTTGCGATCGTGCGCAATCGCCATAGCCGCCTCTGTGCGGGTCTGTGCTATCCTTCCCTCCAGCCTTCTCATTGTGGCTTCATCATATGCTGCACCCGCGACGGGAACGTCCTGTTTTGCGCTGGAACTACCTGGCCCGTATACGCTCATGATTAATATGTAAATATATATATAATGTTTAATCGGTTATTTCGAGAACGATCGAAATCGGGTAATCGTTCTTTAACTCTCGCCCTTTGTCATCTAAAATAGAGATCTTCAATTCGTGGATGTGACCAGATTCCAAACGTTTCATCTCGGGGTTTGGTCCGGATCTCACCATAGAAACAGTCGTTGGCGTGCACAGTTTTTAGTAATATGTTGGGGGCTCCGTCTAACGTGTTGTACGATGTGTTCAACTGATCCAGGTGCACCCTGAGAGTCTTCGAGGAGGCGAACCCCACTGGGGCGTCGCCGACGTGCTCGCCTGGGTCAAACCCTAACCCGGTCAAACCATTGTACGCAAAGTACGCGGTCGGCGGGGTCTACGACGCTAAGGCGGGCGCTTCCCGGCTGGTGCACCCACTATGAAAGTTCACGGCGAAACAGGCTTTCAAACCAACTTCCCCGACATCTTTGAACAATATAGGCTGCCCATGATTACTACCATGGAGGCCGTGAACGGGTGGAAAGCGACGCCGATGCAGTTTTGGCAGAATCAGCTCAACTGCGCCGTATGGTGCGCAACAGCCGGATGCGGGGTTTCCTCCCAGGACCATCTGGCCGCGGAGGATCTATTCTTGAGGGCCGTTTAAAACTTTCACGCGTACTACACTATTAGGAGGATTCTCAAAGAACTGAAAATCTTTCTGCCGCCGGACGACGGCTGGAATCCCATTTCCAGCGCATACGACCGTAGGGCGTTCGAAAGACTGTGTAACGAATTTGGGGTCCCAAAAGACGCGGACTGGCACCAGAAAGAGTTCTGGTACACTTTCGGTTTAGGTGACGTTTACATGACGTGTATGGGGTTTCTGAAGCACCCAAAGAATCCAGCACCACCAATAAAACTAAAGAATACAGACTTCGTGCCACCAGTACCATGGTCTTTCAAATCGGCCCACGTTGATTTCATTCAGCAACCTGCGTGGGTAAATACCGCGTGGGGATCATTTATGTTAGATGAAAGCACTGTTCTATAATAAGAGCCGGGACGGCGTTTGACGCACAAAAACAGTTTTTACCAAATGTCGAGGACGCCATCTTATCTCCGGTGGACCTCCCGGCTGCGATCCAGCGGTATCAGGACGTTTTGCAGTATGCCGGCACCCCAGTAGACTATGTATTTGGGATAGGTCTGTATATGGCGCCGAGCAATATGATACTACGAGACGACCGGGTTGACGGTTACAATAATCAGATAGTAATCGCCACCGGCAAACAAAAGATCGGTCACAACGGGAACGGGAATGCGGATATCATCAAGCGCACCGCACATGGAAACGATTTCATAAAACCGCAAGCACCCACCCCAGCACAAAGCATCCCGTCAAGTTCCTTCGGAACTAGTGTCACATCAAGTTACACCGTACTTCCAACTGGTGCAATGGGACTTGATGCACCAGCAAGTTCCTTCAGAACTAGTGTCACAGCCCACGAGGCTAAACAATTAGGGCTCGTCGTCGCCCTCGTGGCGGTCGGACTATTCGCGCTTTGGTTTTAGGAACTCTCGGGAGACTAATAGTAGGAGACCGGCGATCGCGACGATTAAAGCCCAAGCATTTTCGGCGAGCCATCCGGCCGTTTTTGATAATATAGATTGTAAGAAGGAGACGAAACCCCCAATCAACCCAGGCAGCGCGGCAGCCGCCTTTCCGGCTAATTTAACCAGGAGACTGGCGAGGGTTCTTAGTTGCTTTTTTACCCATTATTTGGCTCCACCGGATGGCGCGCGTACTGGTGCGGGCAAGTCGCTGCCCCACCGCCTCCAGGGATAGCTAGAACTAGGGTCGATATAGTCATGCCGAGAGCTGAGAGCATGCTTACTATCGTGACGCCCTGTTCTCTGAACAGAGTGCGAAGACGCTCACCGAGTGTCGTCTCCTCGTGCAGGACCCTCGAGATTGTTTCGCGGATCCGACTTATTTGGGTGCGGGGCGCCTCATGGTTAGTCGAGACAGCATCCAAGAGAGCTTCACTTTCATCCCGCAACGACCGCAAGCGTTCGGTGATCCGCTCGATAAATTCCTCCAGTTTCCTTTCTTGTAGCGCGATATGTTCATCCAGCGCCGAGAGTTTGGAGAGGTTAAGGACCAGTTCGCCCAGGACTGTTTGCAGAGCCTTACCGAGTCCCCGGAGTTCGCGAAGAGGTAACGGGGGGTCCATCCATCGCTGATCTCCATTGTGTGAATAGCGTCGATGGCTACACGAGGGACCTCGCTGAGCTCGACCGTTTCTATCGCGGCGGCCGTCTGCGCCATCGTTTCGTCAGTAGACTGTAGGGTCTCCACAGCGCGGGCCGCCGGCATAATTGTTTTACCCCTCTTCCAATCTACGAATCCTAGTTCGTCCCTTATGATATGGCCACCGTCCCGGTTTCCAGCAATGGTGCTCAGCGCTAGGGGTTTTCCGGTCCTCATGTTAATGATTGGGACATTTGATGCTTTTAGTGCAACCTACCGCGTAGAACCAATTCGAACTTTGAGTAGTGGCGGCCGACAGATGGGACCGCACCTTTTTCTACCAAATTGTTGTAATACTTATCTACAGCTGACTCGAGTAATTCCCGACTTAGACGAACGGTGTTGGTAGCGCCACATATTTCTTCGCCGGCTGTTGTCTCTATGAAGGGCGTTTCGTCATCGTCGAAAATGATATCATCATCTAGGTAATCATCGAGGTCATCATCATCGAGGTAATCGTCTCGGTCGCCCGTAGTGAGATCGAATTCGTCCATGTTAATGTCGTAACCAGCCATCGTTCCGATGTATTGAACAAAAAACAATACGGTTTAATAGAGTTTCATCGAAACTATGATTTCGAGTCAATACGGCCGCAAACTCAATCCATACCGCAGACAGCGAGAGCCTCTCGGGGCGAAAGACATGAGACAGAGTGTCGTCATTGCGAACAACACCACGACGATCGACCAGAACCAGCAGCTCTTGGCCCGCTTCCCAAACCTCGGAGCTAGCGACGTCATTGTGCCGGGGACTGTTCGCATCGCTTTCACTATTTCGCTGACGTCGACAGACGCAGAGCGAACCGTCGTTCAGAACCTGGGTCGCGCCATCGTCAAGAAGACCACGATAAAGATTTATGGTAATGAGGTGATGTCGATCGACGACAGCGACATCTACCATTTATATCAGGACCTGTGGAATACGGCGCAAGAGCGCGAAAATGCAGTCTATCAGGTTATTGACACCAGCCGAAACAGGAACGTAACCAGACTTAGAATCGGTGCTGGTGACAAGTCAGATAATGTCGCGAGTGACAACGCGATCGCGGCCGCTTACGGCAACCGCTTCTACATGCCGCTCGACTTTGAGTTGCTGGAGAGCCACATGCATTACTATCATCTCGCTTTGACTGACCGCCTGGAATATGAACTAACGTTCAACGACGACAATGTTTCGCTGGAGTACGACATGGTCACGATGCCCGAACTCGCGCGATTGATCAGAGCCCAACACGCCGGGCGCGTTGCTTTACTTTACGACCCAGTTCTTCGCCATCGCAAGATGAAGAAAAACAAAAGCGACACATTCTGGAACATTAATATCAACGTCCCCGCACGATCGATGAAAGGCATACTGATGCTGTTCGAGAAGGCCCGGTTCGAGCTCGGGGTTAGAAAAGGCGATCCATTTTATAATCCGGGAATGCAATGGTGTGGATGAGGAGCGCACGCGTCACGATTTAGCTGTAGAACAACTCCAGAGCGTACAAAAACGAACCGCCCGTCTGGACTTGATCAACGAAGATCTTCGCCGCGAAAATCACGCCGTGCAAACATTCCGGAACGTTGACGCCGCCATCAGCGAGTACGCGCGGACATATCCGAGAAATGGCTTCCATCGGATGTTGACGTCCGGTATTTGTATCAACCGGGAGAGCTCGAGTGTGGCCGCCGCCGCGCGACTGATCCCGTGTGGTCTCTCAATGTATATCATCTGGATCGATCTATTACCAAACCCTATGAGCCCGTGCTCTACTACCTCGACAGTGGTCCATCTCGCGGGTTTGTTCGCGAAGAACTTCTTGCGGTGCCTTCTGACACCCAGCTACCCCCAGACCGTCCGTCGTCATATTCGGTCAGGCTCTCGTCAGAGCCTTTACGTCAGTCAGACTCTCGTCAGAGTCTTTCGGTCAGTTGTCTCCCCTTTTTCAGAGTCCTTATTTTTTACCTATATATAGGCTCGGTGTATACCCCGTCTTCCATCACTCTCCTCTTGTCGTAGTACGCCGACAGCCCCAACTTCTCCTGCTCGTACGTTATCATCACACCGTTAACCATTCGGAATCCCCTGTTCTCCGCAATGTCCCTTCCCCCTTCGAGAGCGCTCTTGTACCTTCCCATGTCAGATCGTTTGATCTCCTCGACATCCCCTTGGTCGAGTGCTTAGAGCTTCCGTCACCCCCCACGTAGTATCACTTGCTGCACAGAGCGATGGCTCTATCCCCCTGGAATGCCAGCTTGAACAGTCCCGGAGTTCTGTTGATCCACGCGTCCCACGCCAACCACTCGGCCTTCTCCTTGTTGAACTTTCTCTTAATCTTCTGTCTCAACACCGCCGCCAGCGTGTTCTCCGACACCGCGAAGTACATGCTGTCAGTGTCCATCTGTATAAGTTTGAAATCTCCGCGATCAACGTACTTGTCTAAGAAGTCGTAGTAGAACTCCAGCATCCGGAGCTTGGCCAACTGGTAGACCGCTATGCCACATTGAAACGGTATGTTGATCACCACTCGAGTCTTCCTGCTAGATATTTCGTAAGCCTCCCGAATCTTCTCCAGGTCTTCGAACCACGCCGACCTCAGTGCCCGGTCGACAGTCTTCTCATCCTTCGTATAAGTGGTGTTCAGGTGTCTCTATTGCGCCTCTATCAGCTTGCCATAACACGCGTTGCCAACCAATTTTAATATCTCTGCCAACACCGCCTTGCTCTTGTCGACGTCCCCCGTCCGCCTGGCGGCGGTGACCTCTTCCACGAACCATTGGAACGGTTTGCCGGGCGTGTAGTCTATCACCCTATACACCGACTTGACGACCAGACCGTGCTCCAGATACCACTTTAGCAGCGGGGAGTATATGATCATCTTCTTGGTGGAAAGTGCCCCCACGAGCTTTCTCTGACCTTCGACCCTAGTCCTCCCGGTCCTGGTCAGGTATTCCTTCATGTGCTGCGGAACCTCGGTCTCATCGACTTCTCGATTAACAAACAGCGGCGACATTTCCGAGAACTTATCTCGCAACGTTTCCGGGACCTCTATATCCAACTCTGCAAATCCGAACCACTCGTCACGTCTGGCCTTCCTCACGAAACGTTCTATATGCGACTGTCTTTCCGGGTTGTCCAACGTCCATATCTTCTCCTTCCCGCACGGCATGTCATTCGACAGGATAGACAGGTACAGTGCATTGGCGTCGTACCCCAGCACCGCCTTGCACATCTTCTCCTCCCGACACCCTACCTGACCCCTGATCGTCGACCTGCCAGCCTCTGCGTATCTGGAGAACACTATGGACGGACCACCGACCAATCCCTCCTTCATCATCGCGTAAGTCTCATCCTTCGGTGACCACAGCTCGGGCGTCTTCGCCTTCCCATCGATCGACCCACGGAGCAGGTACTGAAGGGAAACCCCAGGCAGAGATACAGCGTCCTTGAGTATGTCCACACCTCTCCCCCTGTAGAACTCCGTCATTTTAGTCAGTGCCTCCAGGAACGGTCCGACATCTAAGTCGTTGTAGTGTTTCAACCATTCCTGGAACGTCTTCATCCCCTTTTCTCGGAAGACCTTCTTGCACTCTTTCCACTCGGACAGCGACAGTAGGAACTCACCCTTCAACTTCGAGTACCACTCGGGATAGTCGGGCAGCCCTCTGCCTCTCCTCTGTAGCTCGGTCACGAACTTCTCGACCAGCGTGTCGGGATCTCGTTCGCAGATGTGGGTGATCCCCTCGTCCATCGTATCCCCCAACGACACCGATATAGGAACGTGCTCGACCTCGAAGGTCAGGTTATTGATGGGTCGCGTGGCTTTCGACTTGTCGATATACGCCTCGAAGTCGTAGACTATCTGGTGAGGGTACAGAGTCGTCTCCTCCTCGCGCGGCGATGGTGGATAGTGGGGATTCACCTCATTCAACCACTCGCACTCACACATCACCACCAGCTCGTAACCCGCCTCCCTTATCTTGGCGTCTTGAATGTTCGTCCTCTTGTACAGTGATCTCGCGTTACATCTCCTGCAATGCGTCGGACAACGGTGCCAGTAGCATCCGTGAAACTGAAACACGGTCTTGGTCTCGTGACAGTAGCCGTCGACCGGATCGCCGGCCACCCACCACTCGCCGCCGTGACCGCATCTCGCGTGTTGTATGTGCTTTCCCACCCTCTGCTCTTCTCTTCTCAAACATTGAATCGACATCGCGCTCGCTGGCCCTTTGGGGTAGAACACCTTCTCGTATGCCGAATGCGGTCTCTCTATCCTCTTACCTGGACATATCACCACGGTCTTCCCACCCATGCAGGTGGTCGCGTGCCTGTGCATGTTACGCGACCGTTGTTGACATCCGGTGCACCCGTACTCGTTCGTCATCTTGCGGAGGTTCTTGATGAGGAACGAGTGACCTCCAAACATTCCTATCGTCATGGTCTTCTCCCCAACCGCGTCGTAGTTTGCCGGAGACTTCATGATGTACCACACTCCGTCGTCGGTGGGCTCGTAGACGCGAATGCCTAGTTTGAAGTGCTCTTCGACCTTCTTATTATCGTCCAGGGGGATTCCCTTGCTATCCGGTCCGTTCTCGTGACCGAGGTATTCGCGAGACAGAGTGTGTGCCTCCTCACAACAGCGGTCGGGTCTCCCTCCGCGGTGGATGGCTATGCACCTAAACAGACACAAGTAGTCGTCGTACGTGTCGACGGAATACATTCCCTTTTTCTTTCTTAACCAATCGGGGAGTTTTCCCGCTCCCATGAGATGTTGTTGAGCGTCGATGATCATCTTCACCTCGACCGATATCCAACGAACGAATGTCCATTTTGTGTTTGGTCTATCGACTTTGTCGATGTCCATTCGACCTTTCTCTCTATCGGCTATACAACTCTCAGCTTTGGCGATCTCGTTTATCCACGGACTACCCGGGGTGTTTTTGTGAAAGATCATAGTAGCGTCGGTCTCGATGTTTCTAATACGATACGAGCACGAATACCTCAGATAACATTCCGTGGTCATCTCTGGGCGAATTTTATTCACTATGCGATTAGCGATCTCCCCGTCCACCCCCCTCTTGAAGGTCCAGACTATCTTCCTCCTACCCCTATCAACGTCAGACCTTGATAAATCTTATTGTAGTACGCTTTGTATAGTGCTTTTCCGCATGCGCTGGGATCGTCTTTTACACGCTGCGCGTAAGCAGTGGCACGCAGACTGGCCGTCGTCTAATTCTCCAATTTTTCGGATCGTTTTTCGGGGTCGGCAGGCAGTCGTCCGGTCGAAACCGCACGCCGTAACCTCTCCTCGCGAACGACGGCTCGCGCATCACTTATCCTTTCTGCTATATCTTTCTTGAGTTTAAAACCTCTTAGAGAAATTCCACAACTCTTCGCTTGCTCTCTCATTTGCTTTATGGTAGGCATTATACTGAGTATAACCAATATATTCTTTCTCTAATAGGGTGTAAGTTGTTGCTATGTATGACAGGTTTTGTTATGTATGACAGATTGCTGTGTTATATTGAGTATAACTTATGGATGACTTATCTCTAACACAACGTCGGAGGTTGTGACTTGATTATGTATGGTAGATTGCTGTATATACTGAGTATAACATAGGGATGGCTGCTTATCTCTAACATGGTGACAGCACCATCTCATTGATAACTTCTCATCCAGTCTAGGAAGTATATGGGCTCATGGTTGGTGAAACATATGTTTCACTCTTCTCATCCATACCGTGCGAACAGTGGGGGAAAACCCAAGTAGTATAAGGGAGTCAAAGATTATACCACCTCCTGATGGGAGCCACCGCGCGTAGCGGGGGGCTTCCAGATGGAGGTGGTATCAATTTGACTCCCTTATACAACTGCAATAATTATACTGAGCTAGTGATGCTTATAATTACATTTCAAACATGGTGTCGTCAACGTCAAAACATAATTGCTTTGTCGCGCCAGCAGGGATATCATTTGGAACGTTTTAATTTTATCATTTGACGAAACGTTGGCGTTTAATATGTATACTTAATTAGGGTGATGCGGTCAACCAATCAAATTGGCTTCAAGTGTTATTACACGCGTGCCATATCGCACTTATGAAATGGGTTACAACACGGAATAACAAGGTGCTCATGTGATAGTATGTATAATGATCCGATTATGATATTTCATCCGCAGGATCTCTTAACACCGGACACCCTGGGAGGTTCATAAAGCGTCAGGTTTTGATAGATTCTACCGTACTTCGGGTATATGAACACTAAAATAAATAATGTGTGTATGTGCTTTGAAACCGTGAACAATTGATATCGTTCTCGATATAAATGACAATAAAGCTATCCAAAATTAAATGCATCATGATACGCAGAAATTTGTAATTATCTCTGCGAATGCCGTGTGAATATTTCGTACAGGCCTGAACCAATATTAGATCCCAAATGATGACAGTTGTAGGAACGGTTCCGTCGTGGCCGATTATACCGTCGTGTTGTCTGGCGGAGAGAACAAGGTGAAAAACGCCACTAAATACATAAAAACAACCTTCGCCGATATGAACCAAACATTGAATGTTGCAATAAACGACGAGAAAGTGGCAGTGAACATGCCATTTACAGAAGAAAATATACGGGAGCGCATTGATACCAGTAAGTCGGTAATAACATGCTATTTGCGGTTATAAAGGACAACATATTTCAGGCTAGTGTATTTGATACCAAGTTTATCAAACTCGGCTCGGAAAAAGTAGTAATTCCTTGACGAGCTATTCCTGCACGTTTAGTAGCCTTGTCTAATAAACTTGATATCAAAATGCACTAGCCTGGTATTCTCTATTTCCATTTGACACTATGACGCATGTAAATGAGACCAATATATGTGCAACTGTGATCAAATGATCCAGCAAATACAAAATGCAGCACATTAGTCATGATTAAGTATCACCATGCACGTATGTCTGGTCAGATCTAGGCCAACACTGTGCACCAAATCATGGATATTTAAGGCGACTGATGAACTGACTGTGTTTTTTCAACACTGGACATCAGGGCGACAGTGCAAACTCAGGAAACGATGCAGTAATAAATACATCGATAAAAACTCACTAACACGAAAACAAAACAACAGTGATTGGCTCTATATACCCCCTATGCGATAGCAAGGGGGCATATTGCGTTGCTCTCGAGGTTCCGTACGTTCGCCCTTGCGTCCGTCCGTCCGTGCTTGAACATTTACGTCGAATAGTTTAAAAGTTTGTAATAGTTTCAGTTACAGTGTATGAGCCAAAGTTGGCTGGGTGCAATATGCACGAACATTATTTAATGGACATAAATAAAAGAGTTTGATTCCAATTTGTATATTGCATGTGATACATGAATAAATAAATATACTACTACTACAACTCTAAATAGTGTTGAACGTCATGCTTTTATACTTGTAGTGAGCAAAGACCTGTGCATTGCATATATCGGCAGACCAATCTGCACGTATGGTCGTTTTTGTCAAACTGAGGACAATCAACTAATATGTGCCAGCAACTGCACGTTAAACTGTGGAAATCATGGAGCATGCTATATGAATTCGGAGGACGATATGCCGAAATGCAGGTAAATCCAACAGGGCAATTGATTCAAATGAAAAGCATCCTTATCAATTAAATGTGCATGTATATATAAATAATATAGATATAAAAGAATATGAAATATGTGATCTTACTATCTCGTATATGATCATGCATTTTCTTCATAGTAGTGTATCGTTTGACCGTGTATTGTAATTGTCTGAAATGAACGTCAACCGGTTTCATCTTTATATTTATATCTCATAAACTATGTCCATTATTTAATTATGACGTGTCTTTAAAAGCGCAAATACTGTATAGTACCATAGAATGGCGGGGTGGGGGAATTTTTGTGGTAAACATGCTGGACATGAGACCACCGTGACCACAAACGTCGCTCAATTGGCAAGTCCAACTTTATATTGCGCATAATGGGCAGACCCTTGTGGCAGTGACGATGGTCACATATTGACCCTTTTGTGAATTATTCAAGAGTTCTGCTAATTGGTTTACAGTTGCCATGAATACAACGACCACGTGTACAGTGGGCAGTCGTGTACAGTCAAGACAGAAAAAGTTTGAATTAAGTTGGGAATCGAAGTACATCATAGCGATTGTCGCAGGGAGTGGCGGTGTAGTCATACTGGCGTTTTTAATTATCATCATTGTCGTCTGCAGACGGAAACACCGCCACAACACCAAGTCTTACTTGTAAGTACACCATAGGGACCATGGCGGGGAGTGGTGGGAACTGGAGTTGGTGATACTCACCATTGTCGTCAACAGAAACAGCGCCACAACACCAATACTTACTTGTAAGTACACCATAGTCATCTTAGCCGGGAGTAGCGGAGTGGCGGAGTGGCGGCGAGGCGGGGAAGTCATACTGGTTTTGGTGATAATCTTCATTGTCGTCTACAGACGGAAACACCGCCACAACACCAAGACTTACTTGTATGTACACCATAGGGATCATGGCCGGGAGTGGCGGGGAAGTCATACTGGTGTTGGTGATAATCACCATTGTCGTATACAGGCGGAAACACGGACACAACATCAAGTCTTACTTGTAAGTACACCATAGTGTGTTGGCTGGGGGTGGCCGGGTTGTCATACTTGAGTTGATGATAATCGTCATTGTCATCAACAGGCGGAAAGACCGCCACAACGCCAAGTCTTACTTGCAAGTACACCATAGGACATGGCGGGAGTGGCGGGGTTGCGGGGGGGAGTCATATGTGTTGGTGATAATCATTGTCGTCTACAGGCGGAAACACCGCCCACAACATCTTATATACACACATAGGAATCATGCGGCGGGTGGCGTGGTATCATACTTGATGTTGGTGAAAATCTTCATTGCGTCTACAGGCAAACACCGCCACAACATCTTATTTTTAAGTACACCATAGGAATCATGGCGCGGGGGTGGGGGGTGTGATCATCTGATGTTGGTGATAATCTTTCTTGTCGTCAACAAACTGAAAATTGACACACACCAACTTCTTACTTGTAAGTACACAATAGTGATTATGGCGGGGAGTGGCGGGGAAGTCATACTAGTGTTGGTGATAATCATCATTGTCGTCTACAGGCGGAAACACCGCCACAACACCAAGTCTTACTTGTAAGTACACCATAGTGGTCATGTCGGGGAGTGCCGGGGAAGTCATACTGGTGTTGGTGATAATCTTCATTGTCGTCCACAGGCGCAAACACCGCCACAACACCAAGTCTTATTTGTAAGTACACCATAGGGATCATGGCGGCGGGTGGCGTGGTGATCATACTGATGTTGGTGATAATCTTCATTGTCGTCAACAGACGGAAAATTGACACAACACCAATTCTTACTTGTAAGTACACAATAGTGATTATGGCGGGGAGTGGCGGGGAAGTCATACTGGTGTTGGTGATACTCATCAGTGTCGTCTACAGGCGGAAACACCGCCACAACACCAAGTCTTACTTGTAAGTACACCATAGTGGTCATGTCGGGGAGTGCCGGGGAAGTCATACTGGTGTTGTTGATAATCTTCATTGTCGTCAACAGACGGAAAATTGACACAACACCAATTCTTACTTGTAAGTACACAATAGTGATTATGGCGGGGAGTGCTGGGGAAGTCATACTGGTATTGTTGATAATCTTCATTGTCGTCAACAGACGGAAAATTGACACAACACCATTTCTTACTTGTAAGTACACAATAGTAATTATGGCGGGGAGTGGCGGGGAAGTCATACTGGTGTTGGTGATAATCATCATTGTCGTCTACAGGCGGAAACACCGCCACAACACCAAGACTTACTTGTAAGTACACCATAGTGGTCATGTCGGGGAGTGCCGGGGAAGTCATACTGGTGTTGGTGATAATCTTCATTGTCGTCTACAGGCGGAAACACCGCCACAACACCAAGTCTTATTTGTAAGTACACCATAGGGATCATGGCGGCGGGTGGCGTGGTGATCATACTGATGTTGGTGATAATCTTCATTGTCGTCAACAGACGGAAAATTGACACAACACCAATTCTTACTTGTAAGTACACAATAGTGATTATGGCGGGGAGTGGCGGGGAAGTCATACTGGTGTTGGTGATAATCTTCATTGTCGTCTACAGGCGGAAACACAGCCACAACACCAAGTCTTACTTGTAAGTACACCATAGTGGTCATGTCGGGGAGTGCCAGGGAAGTCATACTGGTGTTGGTGATACTCTTCTGTGTCATCTACAGGTGGAAACACCGCCACAACACAAAGTCTTACTTGTAAGTACACCATATGGATCATGGCGGGGAGTGGCCGGGAGTGGCTGTGAAGTCATACTGACTGTGTTGGTGATAATCTTCATTGTCGTCTACAGGCGGAAACACCGCCAAATCCCCAAGTCTTACTTGTAAGTACACCATAGGGATCATGGCGGGAGGTGGCGGGGAAGTCATACTTGTGTTGGTGATAATCTTCATTGTCGTCTACAGACTGAAACATCGCCACAACACCAAATCTTACTTGTAAGTACACCTTAGGGATCATGGCAGGGAGTAGCGGGTTTTGCGGGGAAAAGTCATACTGCTGGTTAGTGTGATAATCTCATTGTCGTCAAGGGAGCGTAAACATCGCCACAACACCAAGTCTTACTTGCAAGTACACCATAGGCATCATGGCGGGTGGTGGCAGGGTTGTCATACTTGTGTTGGTGATAATCTTCATTGTCGTCAACAGGCGGAAACACCGCCGCAACGCCACGTCTTACTTGTAAGTACACCATATGGATCATGGCCGGGAGTGGCGGGGTTGCGGAGAAGTCATACTGATGTTGGTATGTAAGTGCACCATATGGATCATGGCGGGAGGTGGTGTGGTGGTCATACTGGTGTTGGTGATAGTCTTCATTGTCGTCTACAGGCAGAAACACCGTCACAACAAATGTCTTGCTTGTAAGTACTCCATAGTGATCATGGCTGGGAGAGTGGCGGGGAGTGGCGGGGTGGTCGGGGTGGCGGGGTAGGTGGCGGGGTGCGGGGTGGCGGTGGTGGCGGGGTGGCGGCGGGGGGTGGGGCGGGGTGGCGGTGGTGGCGGGGTGGCGGGGGTGGCGGGTGGCGGTGGCGGGGTGGCGGGGTGGCGGGGTGGCGGGGTGGCGGGGTGGGGGGGGTGGGTGGCGGTGGTGGTGGGGTGGCGGGGTGGTGGGCGGGGTGGCGGGGCGGTGGCGGGGTGGCGGGGTGGCGGGGTGGCGGGGTGGCGGGGTGGCGGGGGTGGCGGGGTGGCGGGGTGGTGGCGGGGTGGCGATGTTGGTGATAATCTTCATTGTCGTCAACAGACGAAAACACAGCCAAAACACCAACTTGAAGTCTTACTTGTAAGTGCACCATATGGATCATGGCTGGGAGTGGCGGGGTGGCGGGGAAGTATGGTGTTGGTGATAATCTTCATTGTCGTCAACAGACATAAATACCGCCACAACACCACATCTTACTTGTAAGTGTACCATGAGGATAATGGCTGGGAGTGGCGGGGTGGCGAGGAAGTCATACTAGTGTTGGTGATAATCATCATTGTAGTCAACAGACGGAAACACCGCCACAACACCAAGTCTTACTGGTAAGTGCACAATAGTGATCATAGCCGGGAGTGGCGGGATGGCGGGGTGGCGGGGTAGTATGTTGTTGGTGATAATCTTCATTGTCGTCAACAGACGGAAACACCTCCACAACACCTAGTCTTACTTGTAAGTGCACCATATGGATTATGGCTGGGAGTGGCGGGGTAGTCATACTGGTGTTTGTGATAATCATCAGTGTCGTCAAGAGACGGAAACACAACCACAACACCAAGTCTTACGTGTAAATACACCATAGGATCATGGCTGGGAGTGGCGGGGAAGTCATACTGGTGTTGGTGATAGTCTTCACTGTCGTATACAGGCGGAAACTCCGCCACAACACCAGTAGCCTATTTCACCAACATTGCAAAGTATACTTGCCTACCAAAGTATACTTTCAGGGAGAAATTTTCAATTTCAGAATAAATTTATTAATCTTTATTATACTGTTCGTTCTTGTACAGCTGACGTTGTTTAAGTCCTTAATCTGTCAATGGAATGTATGAGTACATGGGATGAACACTCGTTATATACCTTAAACAGATCTATATGTTTCTGAGTGTGGACTATCACAAGTAATGTCCAGAACAGCAATTTCCGGAACAGTGTTGCTGTTGGAAATCGTTGATTTTGTTGGTTTGAAATCATGTTCCTAAGTTTATACAAAGCAACATGCCGTCAAACCGACAACATCCGCCGAGTATAACACCGATGATGCCTCGGAATTAGTTTTAAGGAAAAGGTGCTCGTGGTTTTGCAAGTTCGATAACCTTTGTATAAGACCGGTAGCCCAACAATTACACATGTTGACTTTGATTGCCAGAGACAACACGAACGACATCAAGCGGTCCGTTGTCATGGATGAGCTGCGACGGGATAAATACGTCAACCCGTCCAACGAGTATAGGTCAAGGACGACAACTCGTGATGGTTTTGAGTCTGGGTTACCGGACATGAAGTATGTACAAGGCAAGGAACACAAGGTGGTGACGGACGACACTGGAACTGAGGTGAGTGGTGCATAATGGGACATTCGTCATGCCTGTACTGTGAACATATTGTCAGTCATGCCAGTACTGTGAACATATTGTCAGTTATGCCTGTATTGTGAACATATTGTCAAGCATGCCTGAACTGTGAACATATTGTCAGTCATATCTGTACTGAGAACACATTGTCAGTCATGCCTGTATTGTGAACATAGTGTCAGTCATACCTGTATTGTGAACATAGTGTCAGTTCATACCTGTATTGTGAACATATTGTAATAAGAACATTGCCTATATGTGAAACATAGGTGTCAGTCATTTCTGTATTGTGACCACATTGTCAGTCATGCCTGTATTGTGAACACATTGTCAGTCATACCTGTATTGTAAACACAATATCAGTCATGCCTGTACTAGGAACATATTGTCAGTCATTCATGTAGTCTTGTATTTGTCAGTCATGCCTGTATTGTGGACACATTGTCATTCATGCCTGTAGTGTGAACATATTGTCAGTCATGCCTATATTGTGAACATATTGTCAGGTATGCCTGTATTGTGCACATATTGCCAGTAATGCCTGTATTGTGAACATATTGCCAGTCATGCCTGTACTGTGAACATATTGTCAGCCATACCTGTACTGTGAACATATTGCCAGTCATGCCTGTACTGTGAACATATTGTCAGTCATGCCTGTATTGTGAACATATTGGCAGTCATACCTGTACTGTGACCACATTGTCAGTCATGCCTGTATTGCGAACATCTTGGCCGTCATGCATGTATTGAGAACATTGTGTCAGTCATGCTTGTATTGTGAACATATTGTAAGTCATGCCTGTATTGTGAACATAGTGTCAGTCATGACTGGATTGTAAACATATTGTCAGCCATGCCTGTATTGTGAACATATTGTCAGTCATGCCTGTATTGTGAACATATTGTCAGTCATGCCTGTATTGTGAACATATTGTCAGCCATGCCTGTACTGTAAACACATTGTCAGTCATGCCTGTATTGTGAATATATTGTCAGTCATGCCTGTACTGTGAACATATTGTCAGTCATGCCTGTATTGTGAACATATTGTCAGTCATGCCTGTAGTGTGAACATATTGCCAGCCATGCCTGTACTGTGAAAACATTGTCAGTCATGCCTGTATTGTGAACATATTGTCAGTCATACCTGTACTGTGAACATATTTTCAGACCTACCTGTACCAGCCGACGAACTTCTCCGATCCATTCTCCCGATCATCAGTGGAACTGAGTGACATCAGCAAACCTCATCATGAGTCGTTTTATGACGTCATCGACACGGAGAAACAGGTAAAGAAACACTGTCACACATATGAAGGCAAGTAATGCTTAGAGAACGGATGTTGGAATGTACGAGGAGATAATCCTCGAACTTCAGCTTGTATATGAAATCAACCGTGCTCTAAGTAATGTATTCCACACCCTTATACATAATACTATGTCTTTTTCTCCGAATAGTCATGGTGCAAGCTTTGGAACATGGGCAGACGTGGTATAAACTAACATATCGAATGAAGATCGGGTGGTAGGGCCTCTTGGTTGCAGTTTTGCTTAATATGTACACTGTAATCGTTGACAATGTAACAAGACTGGTGAAAACCGCATGCAAATATTCTCTGTCTCTGTCAAATGTTATGTAAGTTTGAATTGTAAAGCTCGCCCCAATAAATATTTATAAGGCTCAGCCGAATATATTTTATATTCGACGGCACTAATCATGTATTAAATTTGTATTAGACCGCATACTGAACTTAAATGTTTGAACGTGCGTGACGTCATGTTTTTACGTCATTCCCTCGTCATACGTTACAAATCTAGTGGCGTTATTCAAAGCAAAATGGCGACGTCCACGCTATGTAGATTTGGTATTGTATCTGATTAAATTTCCGATTTATTTAAGATGAGCTTCAATAAATGTTAGCTTTAGACTCCAAAATTGTCATAATAAGCATTAACATCATAATAGATATGTCCTTGTCGTTGGTTAGATCACATAAACTGTAAAAATGGACTACATTCGGATCGATCTACAGCGATTTACATTTTGAAATCAGTCGTCATCTTGAATGTGCTGTTGAGACTGATCAATCAGAGGCAGCGATTATGGGTAAAAGGTGAAAAGATAAAGGCAAAAACGGCACGTCATGTATATTAGGCTACTTCTAGTTTGTTGGTTACTTCAGAGCGTACATTTGTATTCACAATAATATTGATTTTGATGAAAAACAAATATCGCAAGTTGCATTATTTAAATGAACATAATGTTATGTCACACTCCATTTGCATAAAATATGCAGAAATAAAAACATCTATAACTTGTGACACACATGGAATATTTGCATGTGTTTTTCACCAGTCTTGTTAAATTGTCAATGTCCACATGAAACACAACTGCATACCAGAGGCCCTTGAAAATTAAAATAAAGAGACAGAGAACAATATGCACCATGAAGTTCCAAGAGACGATGAACACACAAAGCGTTTATTTCTGACCATAGAAAGTCAGCGAACTCAAATAAATAAAGTCAAACTCGAACAGACGAAGAAATGCGCTCTACAACTAGCGATGTACGGTTCGGAAGGAATGGATCGTACTACATAATAGTGACTCTGACAGGAGTGATGATTTAGCATGATATGTGTTCAACGTGTATTCTGATTTAATAATAAATGACGCAATGTTATATATATGATAGAAAGTTCCTAACAAAATAGTTTATACCGTTATTGCATGTGCCTGTAAATATCAATTTATATCTTAATGTACTGGGTTTCAGATGTGGATGAAATATGCAAAACAATTAGTAACAGAGCATTTAACTGTAGAGTTGTGTCTGTTTTTTGAACATGTATGACCTTATGGGTGACCTGAAAAAAATAAATTAAATATAATAAAAAAGAAATGGTATTGAAAAAATAATTATGTCATGCACATAGACATACAATGTATATCAATGTCATTTGTTTTCAGTATGTGATAAGGAGACCCACTTTGAACCCATACATAACTCCAGTTGCGGGTAAGTACAAGTCTGGGTTGCCAGGACACAGATGACAGGTTAACTCTCACCTGCCTGTCTAGTTACTAACATGTGGCTGTGACTGGAGAAATGGGCTTATGGGATGTTTTAGCAGTGTAGCTCCTGATCAAATAGTCCAGCCACGGCCACATATAATTAGACACCGTCATGGGAAATGTTTACGTCGACATACAAACATGGAGCTATACAATTACAGCTGAGATCAATACAGAGGCTTGTAATTATTCTGTATCTACAACCATCAACGACTGCAACCCTTTAGCGTCAAAATGACTGTACCACCATTGAACTTGAGCACTGTTGTGCCTCATATATCAATATGTGTTTCGCATTTTAGACTGAAAATAGCATTCATCGACTGAGTGCACTATGTTATTTGATCAAATAACAAGGCGTTGCTGTTATAAACCGTGATAGACATCGGAGACAGTATGGATTTGCATCTTTTAAACATAGCGAATTATAGTTGTATAGTGATAACACAATATCTACGTATTAATTAGTTTGCATGCTCGTTAATTGTTAATTAACTTGCATAATTAACTAACCCTAACCCTGGTACATGTAACAACCAATTAAAGAAAATGCTACCAATATTTAGATTTTTAATCTAACTCGGATATTTTTCAGACGACTCTTAGGGTACAGAACTATACATAGAGTGTAGACTGACCCGCAAAACGTAACATAAACCTGCCACCACAATATCTTTGTTTTACATTTCAGCAGAGGCAGGAGGAATATATCGTCAATGAGTCAGCAAGTCACGTGTACGTCACGTGTGTGTCACGTGCATAAATAACAAATCAATGCGAAGCAGAAGCAGCTGGTCACACAGTAGCTGGGCCCGAAAACATATTACATCATAATATGCATAACAAAATATCGATCATTCCCCACCTGATATGTTATGCCCTGACCAACCGTCTAATATCATCATTATATAGGATAACACTGTTACGGCTGGATCTCTATATATCATATATCACATGCACTCACAATCAGCCTTTTTCACGGTCTTACATACCGGCTTCGTGCGATAGGAGAATGAACTAGCTAGGTCAAATTAACCGCCTCATTGCCTCCTTCATTTAATGCACATGTTTCGAGTGTATGGCAGATATTAGTAAATTCGGAAACGAACGGGCCAACGGTCATTGGCCTGCCATTTTTGGGCTCAAATGCCCGGGTTTGGAAGGTCCTCGAGCCAATTCCTACCCTTAAATATAAAATTTTTTTTTTTTTAAAAAAGTAGACGGTCATAATCCTTCAGGCTATAAGGAAAACTGTAAATAAACGGCTTTCAATTTACAACGAATGACAATGCAGCACAATATAGCTGAATAGCAAATATATAGTTTTATATCAATCGTGTCTCTCCCCCCCCCCCCCCCCCCACATCCCCCCCCCCCCTCATTACAGCAATTGACTATGTTGGTGGCTAATGTATAGTCCAGTTCATACTACCGTCTGTACGGTACGCCGCTTCTGGAATTTAGAACGTGTCCCGATGCCGCCGCCACACATCCACGGCACCGCCCCACCACACAACACCATGTACAGATATGCGACATTGATATGTGCATTACGTTTCTAGCTGTAAATCTAATACTTCGGTTAGCAGCTACCCTGGTAAACACGCTCTTATTGTGCTGCCCAAACTATCGTTTGTATTATGTAATAAAGTGACATTTATTGAAACTTCATTGCACATTGACTGTAGAAATGTACGGCATATTTTGAATTAGAAAATACTCGGCTAGTTTCTTATGAGATCATGTTTATCCGGCAAGGCTTGTGAAGTGCGTAGGAATATATATTTATAGACATGTCATTTGTGTATGTAACATATATAATTCATTTATTGATTTATTGGTTGATTCGTTTGCTGGCTGGCTGGCTGGCAGGCTGAGACTGGACCGACCGATTAAACTGATTAATCTGGCTTTGATGTCCCGTTTCCATCTCGATATAGGCAAACACATACTTTTGATATATAAACTATGTATGAAGTACTGGCACATCCTGGAGTTACAAATGGTGTGACACATTCGTCCATGTGTTTTTTGTTCTTATTGTATCGTGCTTAGTAGACAATATACATTCATTACCAACTGGTCGATGGCTTATACACACTAAGATGACCGACATGGTAACTCCATGCCTCGTGTAGGAAGAGAATATTCACATTATGTAATGCTTGTATCCCATCACATTTACGAAGCAATGATGCATGAATCATTGGATGATCAGGAGCCCCAGATATCCGCTTCACAGTGGCCACAGTTTCTCATTTTCTCAAAACTGTTGGTGCTAACTTCATGATGACGACATTGGGTCTAAATCGAAAAAGAAAACATTTGTACATGACTCTGCAAAACTAACAAATTAACCGCCTCATTGTCTACTTCATTTAATGCACATGTTTCGACTGTATGGCAGATATTAGTAAACAGTGTAGATCCAGATCAGCCTGTGCATCTCTACAATGTGATCAGGATCAGCACTCTTCGCCGCCTCTATCAATGGAACGCTTGTTATAGCTCGTTATATACTACATGAATGTGCTATATGATCAGGTGTTACACTGGTCACAAATGACATAAGCCCGATGTCTCCAGTCACATCCACATGTTGTTTCCATCTCAGTGTGTCGCAGATGTAGACGCCGTAGACAAAAAATAACATTTGTAAAATGCCTCTGTAAGTTCCGGGTAACTATTCCAAATAGTTTATCTTTCCGAAGAAGGCCGAATTTGCTGTCCGGATACGTTTCCATGATGATGACAAGTAAATCAGTCGCCACTGCCCGAATCATAAAACTCATGGCACTGTTTACCAATACGTCGCCCATATACACCATTATGGACTGACTTTATAACATATGACATTTTATTTCATATGTAGTAGAATCATACATGTGACTGAATATCTATATAAAGTATATCTGACCCTGTTCTTCTGTTAGAGTGAATTATACAGAGCATTGAGCTGCCATTTTAGTTTGTACATGTTATCGGACTGATTCACCACATTTTAACAAAGGATCAACAAACACTTCAGATATCAGATTATGTATATAAATTTGATGAAGACAACACATATGCTTTTGTTATAATATTAGTGGTATGTGTCAAGCGCTATAAGAGGTAAAACTGACCGATAGCTTATACTCACTAAGATGGCCGACATGGCAACTCCATGCCTCGTGCAGGATATAGTAGGAAGAGAATATTCACATATATGTAATGCTTGTATCCCATCACATTTACGAAGCAATTATGCATGAATCATTGGATGAACAGGAGCTCAGATATCCGCTTCACCGTCGCCACAGTTTCTCATTTTCGCAGAACTGTTGGTGCTAACTTCATCTTCTGCATTGTAATACAGGGTGGTCCAAACAACTTGGACACTTTTTGTAACACATATATCGCCAGAAACAATACATATTTTAATCTTTCCAGAATTTGACATACATATTGCTTATCACATTTGGCATATGAACATTATATTTATTTTATCAAAACGGCACGTATACTGTTCCCATGATGACGCAGTTGGGTCTAAATCGAAAAGGAATATTTGTACATAGCTCTGCAAAACTGCTGTACAATGGTACTAAACCACTTTCCTGCTACAAACGTTGCTTTAGCTACATTACATATGTCATAGAGAAATAATATATGGTCGCAGTCATAAATTTATAATTTACATTAAGCCTTATATGCTGCAAGTTTGCTGATATAGGTGTTTCTTTGACATTCAGCTACCCGGTATTACACATGTAGGATATTTGCTGTTGATATTTAACCTAACCCTAACCCTATTTATCTGGATAATTTTGCTGTTAACTAACATTTATTTATGCATTTCGTCTGTTCAATATACCATTCATTTAAATCTTTCAATTAAAATAATGGATACGGTACGGTTTTACAACTGTTTCACAAAATTCTCAACAATGGAAATTCCAGAGTGTGACATAGTGACGTCATAGTCATAATGGCGTCAAAATACATGCCAGAACAGTAAGCAATATGTATCTTTCAATAGACAAAATTCACCGATATCTCAAAATATGTGTAGGTTACAAAAAGTGTCAATGTTTTAAGGGCCATCCTGTATACGTGTATATAACATGTGTTACGTATAAAAGTGAAATTTGATCCTCATGGCTAGCTCGTGTACATCGTTGTTGTTAAAACAAAGTTTGTGTCATTTCTGAAATAGTTATTAGACTATAAGTACACGTGCCGCTAGGCGAACATGTGCCGCTGTGTTACTGACGAATGATCGAAAACACAAGATTGCTCCGAAATGCCTGGACTGGACCGACCGATTAAACTGATTATTCTTGCTTTGATTGTAATTTTGGGAATGTTCCGTTTCCATCTAGATATAGTGAAACACACACTTTTGATATATAAACTATGTATAAAATCAAACAAAGTGCTGGCACCTCCTGGAGTTAAAATGGTATGACACATTCGTCCTTGTGTTTTTCTCTGCTTATTGTAACATGCTTAGTAGACAATAGACATTCATTACCAAAACAGATAACGTTTATTTCTCATAAATGTTAATGTGTGAACTCATTTGAGATAGCATACACATTACCTGTTTCTTCCATGATATCTTCTTAATGTAATATATGTTTGTATCATTCATGTTCATTTTGTTCATTTGTGGTTGTTGTTGGAGAAATGGGGGCATATGGGTTTTGCATCCAGTGTAGATCCAGATCAGCCAGTGCATCTCTACAGTGTGATCAGGATCAGCACTCTTCGCCGCCTCTATCAATGAAACACCCGTCATGCTTCTAACAAGCACTACAGCTCGTTATAGGCAACATCAGTGTGCTATATGATCACAGCCCTCACTGGTCACAAATGTCATAAGCACGATTTCTCCAGTCACATCCACAGGTTGTTCCCATCTCAGTATGTCGCAGATGTCGACGCCGTAGACAAAAATAGCATCTGTAAATTGCTTCGGTAAGTTCCGGGTAACTATTCCACGTAGTTTATCCTTCCGAAGTAGATCGAATTTGCTGTCCGGATACGTTTCCAGGACAACATGAAATTGACCGAGTATGATGACAAGTACATCAGTCTCCACTGCCCGAATCATAAAGCTCATGGCACTGTTTGCCAATACGTCGCCCATATGCACCAGTATGGACTGACTTTATAGAATATGACCTTTTGTTTCAAATGTAGTAGAATCATACATGTGACTGAATATCTATATAAAGTATATCTGACCCTGTTCTTCTGTTAGAGTGTATTATACAGAGCATTGAGTGGCCATCTCCGCCATTTTAGTTTGCACATGCTATCTGACTGTTTCACCTCATTTTAACAAAGGATCAACATACACGTCAGATATCAGATTGTGTATATAAATTTGAGGAAAACAATACATAGCACGCTGTATACTGATGTATCTCCACTATATTGCACCAATGTGTGTTCATGCTTTTGTTATATTATTAGTGGTATGTGCCAAGCGCAATAAGAGGTAAAACTTGCCGATGGAGTATACACACTAAGATGGCCGACATGTCAACTCCATGCATCGTGTAAGATATAGTAGGAAGAGAATATGCACATGTATGTAATGCTTGTATCCCATCACATTTACTTCATCGTCTGCAATGTAATACAGGGTGGCCAAACAACGTGGACTCTTTTTGTAACACATATATCGCCAGAAATAAATAACTATTTTAATCTTTCCAGAAGTTGACATACATATTGGTTATTACATTTGGCATATGAACATTATATTTATTTTATCAAAACTGCACGTATACTGTTGCCATGATGACTCCATTAGGTTGAAATCGAAAAACAATCAGTTGCACATAGCTTTGCAAAACTGCTATAACATGGTAGTAAACCACTTTCCTGCTGCAAAAGTTGATTTTACTACATAGAGTAATAGAATATGATCGCAGTCATTAATTTATCATTTACATTAAGCGTTACATGCTGCAAGTTTGCCTCAGGTTTGCTGACATAGGTGCCTCTTAGACATTCAGTTACAATATCTTACGCGTGTAGGATGTTTGCTTTTGATATATAACCCTAACCCTATGTATCTGGATAATTTTGCTGTTAATGGCAGGGTACATGCAACTAACATTTATTTATGCATTTCATCTGTTCAATATATAATTTATTTGGATCTTTCAATTAGAATAATGAATACGGTACAGTTTTTCAACTGTTTCGCCAAATTGTCAACAATGGAAAAACCAGAGTATGACATAGTGACGTCATAGTCATAATGACGTCAAAATACATGCCAGAACAGTAAGCAATATGTATCATTCGATAGACGGTACATTCACCGATATCTCAAAAGATGTGTTGGTTACAAAAAGTGTCAATGATTTAAGGGCCATCCTGTATACGTGTAAATAACATGTGTTGTTGCTGTTAAAGCGAAGTTTGTTCCATTTCGGAAATAGTTATTAGGCTATAGGTACACGTTTATATACCGCTAGGCAAACATGTACCATTGTGATGCTGACGAATGATCGAAAACACAAGATTGCTGCGAATTGACTGGACCAGCTATTTGACGCCTTTGTTGTATCAAAGCTAAATTATGCTTGTGAAGTTTGTGGTTTTAGTAAATTAAGCAGAATAACTCACTCCCCAAAACCGATAAATTTGCACTATATAGCTATATGAAATACATATAGTGGCTTTACTTGACTTGTATTTATTATAATCCTACATATAATTGGTTTTAAATTTTCATTATTTATGCATGGGAATTTTAGGCTGCCTCCATTAAAATCACGTGATACGCTTTACAACTACGTCACGGTACACTTGTGTACCTGCCCCCGGGGTGTTTAACGGGGACTACATGTTTATGGCTGTGATTGGAGAAATGGGTTTTTGAGATTTATGACCAGAATAGCTCCTGATAGAAATATCACACTTATGTATCCTGGTAACGATATATATTGCTTAGAAGCAGGGCATGTGTTTCATTGATGAAAAGGTGAACAGTGCAGATCCTGACCAGACTGTGCAGATTGTGTATACCATTATCAGACTGCTACTTTTTGAAGCTGATCTAGCTCTATACTAGTGGCTGAGACAATATGTCATGTGTAGTAAGACAGTGGACCATATTCCACATCAAAGCGTGTCATATACTGCCATCTGAATTTCAAAGATATTGTAGTCCCCTGGTTAGTCCCTCAACTTCTCGATATAGTCCCTGAAACAAACGAGTGATAGCTAGTTTGCGGACATAGAAAATTTAGAATAGGTATCACTTATGAAATATTATAAGTTATCATTACAAGTCATATATCGTGATTAGGGTTAGGGTTAGGGTTAGGGTTAGGGTTAGGGTTAGGGGGGTTGGGTTAGGGTTAGGGTTAGGGTTAGGGTTGGGTTAGGGTTAGGGTTAGGGTTAGCGCTGCGACCCCGATATAGTCCTACAATTCCCCGATATAGTCCGCCAAAGTCCTACAAAATAGTCCTTTTCTCGATACAGTCCTTTGAAAGTCCGATTGAGTCCTTTTTCATTTCGATATAGTCCATTGAAAGTCCTTCATCTAAAAGGACTATTCAACTTCGGGTTGGGTTGTAGCATAGTGGTTCTATATATTTCAACTCGTAATATATAATGTATCGAGGGTTCGATTTGACTGAAAAGTGGTGAACATATCGGGAATACTAACACGCATAGTTCATCCACATTTGGTAGGAATCGAGCTATAGGTAAGCATAGAATAGTGTATTCAATATAGTACCTTATGACTTAGAAACTTTAACATATGTATCACTTATGAGGTATTATAATGTATCATTTCTATTTGAGATATTAAGCTCAAATGTGGTTCATTTCTTATATTTGAACATTGTAGGCAGTGCCGTGTGTGGTAAGAAGGGGGATTAAGGATTTCATTTCAGGGTATCTCTTGATTTCATTAGCAATCTCCTTTAAAATCATGTTTCCGATCTATATCCGTTGTTGTAATCATAATAGATGCTGCATTGCGTTGCTTTCATCGCAACGGTACAGTGGAACGTCTCTAAAACGGACAGCATGCGTACCTAGGATATGTGTACATGATGCGGCTATTCAGTAGACTCATATCACGCCAACTAATACAGAAAAACCGACATTCAAAATAACATTGCACCTTTTATTCCCCTTCTCCGTGTGTGGAAGAAGGGGGATTAAGGATTTCTTTTCAGGGTATCTCTTGATTTCATTAGCAATCTTTAATGAAACTTTAACATATGTATCACTTATGAGGTATTATAATGTATCATTTCTATTTGAGATATTAAGCTCAAATGTGGTTCATTTCTTCATATTTGAACATTGTAGGCAGTGCCATGTGTGGAAGAAGGGGGATTAAGGATTTCATTTCAGGGTATCTCTTGATTTCATTAGCAATCTACTTTAAAATCATGTTTCCGATCTATATCCGTTGTTGTAATCATGATAGATGCTGCATTGCGTTGCTTTCGTCGCAACGGTACAGTGGAACGTCTTAAAACTAAAACGGACAGCATGGTACCTAGGATATGTGTACATGATGCGGCTATTCAGTAGACTCATATCACGCCAACTAATACAGAAAAACCGACATTCAAAATAACATTGCACCTTTTATTCCCCTTCTCGTGTGTGGAAGAAGGGGGATTAAGGATTTTTTCTTTTAGGTTAAGTTAGTTTTTATTACCTTATTTCGAATTTAATATTTCATGTTCTAATAGAGATATTAAGCTCAAATGTGGTGAACTTCTTATAATTGAACAATGTAGGCAGTGCCGTGTGCAAAATTGAAGTCGGAGACTAAATGCGGATGGTGCCACGTGACCAACTATGGTGTATTTTGAACCCTAATATTATTTTTTTACAAGTAAGGCAGGAGGTTGTTATATCCTAGCATATAGATATATATGTCCTGAACATTTTGGTACCAGTTGTGTTACTATGGTACGCCCTCGGAGTGCCCAGACCGGGGATCGAACTTAGTCCCTGTACAGGCCCTATATAGGTTAAGTTTAGTTTTTATACCTTGTTTTGAATTTAATATCTCATGTTCTAATAGAGATATTAAGCCCAAATGTGGTGAACTTCTTTATAATTGAACCATGTAGGCAGTGCCGCGTGCCAAATTGAAGTCGGAGACTAAATGCGGATGGTGCCACGTGACCAACTATGGTGTATTTTGAACCCTAACATTATTTTTTAACAAGTAAGGTATGAGCTTGTTAGATAGCCTATCATGTATAGCTATCTGTCTTGAACATTTTGGTACCGGTTGTGTTACTGTGGTACGTCTGAAAGTGCCCAGACCGGGGATCGAACTTAGTCCCTATACAGGCCATATATAGGTTAAGTTAGTTTTTATTACCTTATTTCGAACTTAATATCTCGTGTTCTAATAGAGATATTAAGCTCAAATATGGTGAACTTCTTTATAATTGAACCTTGTAGGTAGTGCCGTGTGCAAAATTGAAGTCTGAGACTAAATGCGGATGGTGCCACGTGACCAACTATGGTGTATTTTGAACCATAATATTATTTTTTTACAAGTAAGGTAGGAGGTTGTTAGATAGCCTATCATGTAGAGCTATCTGTTTTGAACATTTTCGTACCGGTTGTGTCACTGTGGTACGTCGAAAGAAAGTGCCCAGACCGGGGATCGAACTTAGTCCCTATACAGGCCCTATATAGGTTAAGTTAGTTTGTATTACCTTATTTCGAACTTAATATCTCGTGTTATAATTGAGATACTTAGCTCAAATTTGGGGTACTTCTTTAGAATTGAACACTGTATGCAGTACCGTGTGCAAAATTTAAGTAGGCGACTAAATGCGGATGGTGCCACGTGACCAACTATGGTGTATATTCAACCTTAATAATATTTTTTTACAAGTATGCTAGGAGGGTGTTATATAGCGTATCGTAAAGCGCCATCTATGCTGAGTACGTACATGTAAGTTTTATATATGTGCAATGCGCATGCGCGAAATAGCAACGCTTTGAAAATGGTACTAAAACCGGTCGTAACCCTAGGTTAATTATGATTTTGGGACCTTTTTTCAAACTTAATATCTCGTAGTCTAAACGAGATAGCGAGTTCAAAAATGGAGGATATGTTCATAATTGGACATTCTATGTGGTGCCGTGTGCAAATATGGGTTATGGGACTAAATGCGGGGGGTGTCACGTGACCAACTATTGTATATTTTGAACCCTAATAAAAAAAAAATTTAAAGTGAGGTAGGAGTGAGTTAGATAGCCTATGCAGATGCGACATCAATTCTGAGTACGCTCATATAAGTTTTATAACGGTGGCTTGCACATGCACTGAACACCAATGGTTTGAATGAGGGACTTTGTTAGTAATTTTTTTTTTTTTTTTTTATAAAGTCCCCGTTGGTGACCATGTTTGGACCTCTGTATCTTATGATACAGACGAGATACAGACCTGTAACTGCGTGGACCTATAGATAATAGGGTAATCTATAGTATGGTATATGACATGATGCTATAAGTAAAGGGCCTTACACAGTATAATCTGTCAAAGTAGGCCAACTTTGGTGAAAATAAATATATTTTTTCAAAGCAGAGGAGATGTGGTGCATAGACCATCAGTTTCAACTATCAATTCCGAGTACGTACATAGCTGTTTCATTAATGTAGTATGTGTAGAAGTGGACTTATGACCTTTCCAAATTTGGTACTTTTCAAGTCCCTGAAAAGTGAAGCTGTGGTCCACAAACCCACCTTAATAACTTTGTCAAATATGGGGATATAGACCTCCATATTTACATAGTAGTTCAGAATGACGAGTGCTTTCATTACCGCATTTCGTTTATAGTGCGATATTATTCATAAAAAAGTTATTAGTATCGAAACCTAAAAGTTGAGATATTTGTTTAAAAAAAAAATATTCACCATTTTCAAAGTCGTCAAAAATGTTGAAGAACGTCGAACTCACACAATCCAATTCCAGTTCCTTTAAGATGAACATCTACACTGTATATAGGTGCAAATTTCGTACAAATCGGACTAGGATTCAATGAGATATGGTAGAATGAAAATGACCATAAAACGCCAAAAACACGGACAGTGTGTTAGCCGTTTCCGATATAGTCCATGACGTACACTATATATATCTCGCACTGGAACTATCTATGACTACGCCATTAGGCCTATTAGTACGCATAGTGACGGCGGAGGGTGTGTCAAAGATCGCTCTAACCCTCTACGGGAACCCTGCAATATGATAGACGATTTGAAAAAGACCCCACCCCTAGGGCTAAAACCGACCAACATATTTTTTCCCCATTTTCGAAGTAATTTTTTTTTGTTTTCTAACTCGAAATTTGAGAGGGCGCCTCGACAGTTTCGCAGGGATTTCTTTCCACTACACTTTGCACTAAAGAACGGAACGCTAACCGCGTTATTGGGCCGGTGCCGGAGTTTTACGCCCCCCTCACTTTCGACTAAAAAAACACGATTCAGGGACTTTCGGCTGAAGGACTTTCAAATTTGAATACATAATTATATGCTTGTTTAAGGACCGATTCCCACCAAATTTGGACGAACTATGCGCCTTAGTATTCCAGATAAGGTCAACAGTTTCCAACAAAATTTAATTTACCTAGACACATACGATTTTGCGAATTTAAAAAAACCTGTTAGCTTTACTAGGACTAAATCGGGGGAAAAACGCTAACCGATCTTGACCCAACTTCTCAAGGTCACCCAAGGTCACGTGTTCAATGTAGGAGAGAAATGACAACAGGTATGTGAATAACTCATCAATGTTTATCAAACGTGTCTATAGGCTACCCTTAACAAACATAGACATAAAAGTTGACTTCGGGTTAACTTGGTTTGAGATAATTTTCTGATGTCAGTCGACATATGTAGGGTAGGAGGGGGTTTTCTTGGTTTTCGATTTTTATGTCTAACCTGACCTTGTGGGATCACCAGGGATCGTCTAAAGCCTCCAGGGATTATGGCTAACGTCAATTACCTCTAATTCCCGTGTCTCTAGCACGTTTTAATTTAAACGATTTTTTGTGTCCACATTTGTACCAAATTACTCCCCCTTTCACAGAACATGTTTTAATTAACTTACCACATCGATTTCAAGGTAAACCCTGGTCATTTAGACCATATTTAGACGTTATCCTATTTTCCACTATATAAGCCCTTAGGGTTAAAACACCTGCTAACATCAGGGACTATATCGGAGTCTATGGGAAAAACGCTGGTTAGGGTTAGGGGTTAGGGTTAGGGGGTTGGGTTAGGGTTAGGGTTAGGGTTAGGGTTTAGGGTTAGGGTTAGGGTTAGGGTTAGGGGGTTGGGTTAGGGGGTTGGGTTAGGGGTTGTTGGGTTAGGGTTTGGGGGGGGTTTAGGGTTAGGGTTAGGGTTAGGGTTAGGGTTAGGGTTAGGGTTAGGGTTAGGGTTAGGGTTAGGGTTAGGGTTAGGGTTAGGGTTAGGGTTAGGGTTAGGGTTAGGGTTAGGGGTAGTGGCAGGGTAGCGAAAAGGTCGTTTTGCTGTAGCGAAAAGGTCGTTTTGTGTGCTACCTAGGTCGTCAAGAACGCTACTTAGGTCGTCAAAACGAACTTTTCGCTACAATAAAAAAAAAATGTAGCGCTACTTAGGTCGTTTTTTGGGTAGCGTTGGGTCGTCAAGCAGGGTCGTCAAGAATTTGAAAATTTAAAACGACCTTTTGCTACCAACCCTAGAACCGCTAACGGCAAAACTTTTTTTCGACCTTTCCGCTACCTGAAAACGACTTTGGTAGCATATTGGGCCCAGCGGGGGTTTCGGGCCAGGGTTAGGGAAATTGTGTCCCCGGGGTAAAAATAAAATACAGGGTTAGGGTTAGTTTTCTACACTGAATCGAATGAAAGCAACGCCCACCAAAACCTGGTAATCTTGTTTGCATGATTTAACAAAGCATCGAGGTTATTGTGGGAAGTACCTTTAATGGTTGGCTCGTTGTAATGTATCGTAGGAAATAGACTCATTTCCTTCGTAGGTGACCTACTAGCCAAGATATATAAAAAGGCTTGAGGGCCAGGTAGCGTTTGCGTCGTAAATGACGACCCTCGTACCACTTTTGTCATGTCTATTGTAATATGTTGGGAAGTATGTGACTTAGACACGAAGGAAATACATTTCCTCGTCTAGTTCTGTGTAAGGAATCGTTTGGAATCATGTCCGTGAAGAACCCCGGTAGTGATTGAAAATGTAAAAAAAATAAAAAAAATCAAATGGGTATACCCCTTGGTGATTTTTTGCAACATTTCAGTGACCCCGGGGTTATTGTCGGAGAAGGTCTTAACGGGTTCCTCGTTGAAAACTAGCCCAGGAAAAGTATTGCTTCCTTCCTAAGTGGCTATTATGGAAGTTGTAGAAAAAACCCTAGGGTCAGGTAGCGTTTGGGTCGTTTTCCGACGACCCTGGTAGCACATTTACCAAGTAGCGTTTGGGTCGTCATCTGACGACCTAGGTAGCACTGAGGTGGTGTCTATTGAAATATCTTGGGAAGTATGTGACTTAGACACGAAGGAAATACATTTCCTCGTCTAGTTCTGTGTGAGGAATCGTTTGGAATCATCCCCGCGAAGAACCCCCAATGGTAGTGATTGAAAATGTAAAAAAAATCACCTGGGTATACCCCTTGGTGATTTTTTGCCACATTTCAACGACCCCCGGGGTTATTGTCGGAAACGGTTTTAACGTGTTCCTCGTTGAAAAGTATCGTAGGAAAAGTATTGCCTTCATTCGTAAGTGACCTATTATTAAAGTAGGAAAAAAGAAAAACCCTAGGGCCCGGTAGCGTTTGGGTCGTCATCTGACGACCCTGGTAGCACCGAGGTATTGTCTATTTGAAATGTCTTGGAAAGTATGTGACTTAGACACGAAGGAAATACATTTCCTCGTCTAGTTCTGTGTAAGGAATCGTTTGGAATCATGCCCGCGAAGAACCCCGGTAGTGATTGAAAATGTAAAAAAAGATCACATGGGTATACCCCTTGGTGATTTTTTTGCAACATTTCAGTGACCCCGGGGTTATTGTCGGAGAAGGTCTTAACGGGTTTCCTCGTTGAAAACTAGCCCAGGAAAAGTATTGCCTTCCTTCCTAAGTGGCCTATTATGGAAGTTGTAGAAAAACCCTAGGGCCAGGTAGCGTTTCGGTCGTTTTCCGACGACCCTGGTAGCACATTTACCAAGTAGCGTTTGGGTCGTCATCTGACGACCTAGGTAGCACTGAGGTGGTGTCTATGGAAATATCTTGGGAAGTACGTGACTTAGACACGAAGGAAATACATTTCCTCGTCTACTTGAGTCTAATGAATCGTTTGCAATCATCCCCGCGAAGAACCCTGGTAGTGATTGAAAAAGTAAAAAATTTCACCTCCCTTGGTGATTTTTTACACGATTTCAGTGACCCCCAGGTTTATTGTGGGAAACGCCTTTAATGGGTTCGTCGTTGAAAGATAGGTGAGGAAATGTATTGCCTGCCTTCGTAAGTGACCTAATACGTAAGATATGGAAAAACCCTGGGGCCAGGTAGCATTTGGGTCGTTTGACGACCCAATAGGAGACGTCCAAAAAGGGCCCTTTTCGGCCAAGGGCCCGGACTAAAATCTTCCAACTATCACATCGTCTATGTACGGAAGTAAATCTCAGAGGGTCTTTCTACGCATTTGTAGTGTATTGCAACAGCTACCGTGTGCCAATATGAACGGCGCGCTAGCACCACCGTTTGGGTGTTTTTTCACGTTTTTCAAAAAACCCTGCCCACCACTTTCATCCGAGTAGCACTTAGGTCGTTTCTAGTTCTGGCCACCTTTGGGGTGACCTTGTTGGCGAGCTCGTATCTCGCGATATACAAGAGATGCGAGCCTGAAATTGCCAGGACGTGTACATTAAAGACGCATCTATCGTTTCACGTGCGAGAAGGGTGGAAACGGCCGGGGGCGGCGAAAATTTCATGCTGGAAAACGACTCGAAAACACCTCATTTTGGGGGTGTGTTCCACACTCGGCACGGTCATGGTCGAACGAGCCAGAGTGTCAGCGTTGAGCCCAAATTGAGCCGGGTTCCTCCGCCAACACATGCATACCTCGTTCGTTAGTGTAGCTTGAACGTGCGCGAAATGGCACGTGTTCGAAAAATGGGTGAAAAAAAAAGGGAAAAAATCCCGACGACCTAAACGCTACATTTTAGGGTTAGGGTTCGTCGAGATTTCCGCTTTCCCTGCGCTCGATTACAACGAAACTTGCCAGAAGTATTCCGTGGAGAGGCGCTACCACGGAATACTCGTATTCTTGCCGATATAGCGAGTAGAAAAAGGGTATAAAATAGGCGAATATCTTCGACGGCGCACTTTAAAAAAAAAAAATAAAAAAAAAAAAAGAAAAAAAAATATTCTCTCATTTTCGAGTGCCGAAAAAAGTCTCAAAATCGCCGAGTCCGCCTCAAACCATTAGCCTATCGTCTACATGATTCCAATGTGTGCCTGATTTTCCAGAATTCGGCTTAATATCTCTATTATTGACGGAGAAACGAACGAAAATGTAAGGCATACTTACGCGAATTTAGAAAATGTTGACGAGCAAAGCGCTACCCGTTAGGGTTAGACTCTTTCTTTCGCCAATTGTCGCTTCGTCTGACAGTGTATTTAAACGAAACTTACAATACACGTACCCACCGTCTGTAGTTCCCTTTTGCCGTTCACCGTTTGCCGATACACGCAGTAGAACAAATTTTATGGCCGCCGGAAGCCGACGAGCTAGCGGTTTTCGACGAGGCAAACGCTACAAAACCGTTGACCCGATTTTCATCGAACTTGTAGTGGTCACAAAAGATTAACCGCTCGACCGATTTGGCTCACACTTCGAACGGAAGCACTTCCAATGAACATCTATAGATCGCAACTAGTCGATATAGTTGCCCACGAGGGGAAGACAAAAAGTAATAAAAAAATATGAGATAATA
>CM055280.1:69778175-69860459 GCA_029237695.1 Conchocele bisecta | reverse complement strand
GGGGTGGCCGTATAGACACTGGTTTATTCACATGTAAGCCGCCCGGGTGAAGAGGTGTATGATGGGGGTGTGTCTCAGTGTGGTCGCATAGACACTGGTTTATTCACATGTAACCCGCCCGGGTTGAAGAGGTGTTTTTTTGATGGAATGGGTGTGTCAGTGTGGTCGTATAGACACTGGTTTATTCACATGTAAGCCGCCCGGGTTGGAGAGGTGTATGATGTGAGTGGGTGTGGCGCTGTGGTCGTAGGGCCACTGGTTTATTCACATGTTAGCAGCCCGGGTTGGATGTGTTTTATGGGGGTGGGTGTGGCAGGGTGGTCGTATAGAAACTGGTTAATTCACCTGTAAGCCGTCCAGGTTGGAGAGGTGTATGATGGGCGTGGGTGTGGCAGTGTGGTCGTATAGACACTGGTTTATTCATATGTAAGCCGCCCGTGTTGGAGAGATGTATGATCGTATTGGGTGTGGCGGGGTGAGTGGTCGTATAGATACTGGTTTATTCACCTGTAAGCCGCCCGGGTTGAAGAGGTGATTTGGGAGGGGTGGTGTGGCAGTGTTGTCGTATAGACACTGGTTTATTCACATAAACCCGCCCGGTTTAAGAGGTGTTTGATGGGGGTGGGTGTGGCAGTGTGGTCGTATAGACACTGGTTTTATTCATATGTAAGCGGGCCGGGTTGGAGAGGTGTATGATGGGGGTGGGTGTGGTAGTGTGGTCGTATAGACACTGGTTTTTATTCACATGTAAGCCGCCCGCCCTTGAAGAGGTCTATGATGGGGGTGGGTGTGGCAGTGTGATCGTATAGACACTGGTTTATTCACCTGTAAGCCGCCCGGGTTGAAGATGTGTTTGATGGGGTTGGGTGTGGCAGTGTGGTCGTGTAGACACTGGTTTATTCACCTGTAAGCCGCCCGGGTTGGAGAGGTGTATGATGGGGGTGGGTGTGGCAGTGTGGTTGTATAGACACTGGTTTATTCACCTGTAAGCCGCCTGGGTTGAAGAAGTGTTTGATGGGGGTGGGTGTGGCAGTGTGGTCGTATAGAGACTGGTTTATTCACATGTAAGCCGCCCGGGTTGAAGAGCTGTATGATGGGGGTGGGTGTGGCAGTGTGGTCGCATAGACACTGGTTTATTCACCTGTAAGCCGCCCGGGTTGAAGAGGTGTTTGATGGGAATGGGTGTGTCAGTGTGGTCGTATAGACACTGGTTTATTCACATGTAAGCCGCCCGGGTTGGAGAGGTGTATGCTGTGAGTGGGTGTGGCGCTGTGGTCGTATAGACACTGGTTTATTCACATGTTTAGCCGCCCGGGTTGGAGATGTGTTTTATTTTATGGGGGGTGGGTGTGGCAGGTGGTCGTATAGACACTGGTTATTTATTCACATGTAAGCCGCCCGGGTTGGAGAGGTGTTTGATGGAGTGGGTGTGGCAGTGTGGTCGTATAGACACTGGTTTTATTCACCTGTAAGCCGTCCAGGTTGGAGAGGTGTATGATGGGCGTGGGTGTGGCAGTGTGGTCCGTATAGACACTGTTTTATTCATATGTAAGCCGCCCGTGTTGGAGAGATGTATAATCGATTGGGTGTGGCGGGGGTGAGTGGTCGTATAGACCACTGTTTTATTCACCTGTAAGCCGCCCGGGTTGAAGAGGTGTTTGATGGAGTGGGTGTGGCAGTTGTTGTAATATACACTGGTTTATTCACATGTAACCCGCCCGGGTTGAAGAGGTGTTTGATGGGGGTGGGTGTGGCAGTGTGGTCGTATAGACACTGGTTTATTCACATGTAAGCGGCCGGGTTGGAGAGGTGTATGATGGGGGTGGGTGTGGTAGTGTGGTCGTATAGACACTGGTTTATTCACATGTAAGAAGCCGCCCGGGTTGAAGAGGTCTATGATGGGGGTGGGTGTGGCAGTGTGATCGTATAGACACTGGTTTATTCACATTTAAGACGCCCGGGTTGGAGAGGTCTATGATGGGGATGGGTGTGGCAGTGTTGTCATATAAACACTGTTTTATTCACACCTGTAAGCCGCCCCCGGGTTGAAGATGTGTTTTATTTTTTGATGGGGTTGGGTGTGGCAGTGTGTTGTGTAGACACTGGTTTATTCACCTGTAAGCCGCCCGGGTTGGAGAGGTGTATGATGGGGGTGGGTGTGGCAGTGTGGTCGTATAGACACTGGTTTATTCACCTGTAAGCCGCCTGGGTTGAAGAGGTGTTTGATGGGGATGGGTGTGGCAGTGTGGTCGTATAGAGACTGGTTTATTCACCTGTAAGCCGCCCGGGTTGAAGAGCTGTATGATGGGGGTGGGTGTGGCAGTGTGGTCGTATAGAGAATGGTTTATTCACCTGTAAGCTGCCCTGGTTGGAGAGGTGTATGATGGGGGTGGATGCGGCAGTGTGGTCGTATAGACACTGGTTTATTCACATGTAAGCCGCCCGGGTTGGAGAGGTGTTTGATGGCGGTGGGTGTGGCAGTATGGTCGTATAGACATTGGTTTATTAACCTGTAAGCCGCCCAGGTTGGAGAGGTGTATGATGGGGGTGGGTGTGGCAGTGTGGTCGTATAGACACTGGTTTATTCACCTGTAAGCCGCCCGGGTTGAAGAGGTGTTTGATGGGAATGGGTGTTGCAGTGTGGTCGCATAGACACTGGTTTATTCACATGTAAGCCGCCCGGGTTGGAGAGGAGTTTGATGGGGCTGTGGTCGTATAGACACTGGTTTATTCACATGTAAGCCGCCCGGGTTGGAGAGGTGTATGATGGGGGTGGGTGTGGCGGGGTGGTCGTATAGACACTGGTTTTTTCACATGTAAGCCGCCCGGGTTGGATAGGTTTATGATGGGGGTGGGTGTGGCGGGGTGGCCGTATAGACACTGGTTTATTCACATGTAAGCCGCCCGGGTTGAAGAGGTGTATGATGGGGGTGGGTGTGTCAGTGTGGTCGCATAGACACTGGTTTATTCACCTGTAAGCCGCCCGGGTTGGAGATGTGTTTTATGGGGGTGGGTGTGGCAGGGTGGTCGTATAGACACTGGTTTATTCACATGTAAGCCGCCCGGGTTGGAGAGGTGTATGATGTGAGTGGGTGTGGCGCTGTGGTCGTAGGGCCACTGGTTTATTCACATGTTAGCAGCCCGGGTTGGAGATGTGTTTTATGGGGGTGGGTGTGGCAGGGTGGTCGTATAGACACTGGTTTATTCACATGTAAGCCGCCCGGGTTGGAGAGGTGTTTGATGGGAGTGGGTGTGGCAGTGAGATCGTATAGACACTGGTTTATTCACCTGTAAGCCGTCCAGGTTGGAGAGGTGTATGATGGGCGTAGGTGTGGCAGTGTGGTCGTATAGACACTGGTTTATTCATATGTAAGCCGCCCGTGTTGGAGAGATGTATGATCGGATTGGGTGTGGCGGGGTGAGTGGTCGTATAGATACTGGTTTATTCACCTGTAAGCCGCCCGGGTTGAAGAGGTGTTTGATGGGAGTGGGTGTGGCAGTGTTGTCGTATAGACACTGGTTTATTCACATGTAACCCGCCCGGGTTTAAGAGGTGTTTGATGGGGGTGGGTGTGGCAGTGTGGTCGTATAGACACTGGTTTATTCACATGTAAGCTGCCGGGTTGGAGAGGTGTATGATGGGGGTGGGTGTGGTAGTGTGGTCGTATAGACACTGGTTTATTCACATGTAAGCCGCCCGGGTTGAAGAGGTCTATGATGGGGGTGGGTGTGGCAGTGTGATCGTATAGACACTGGTTTATTCACATGTAAGACGCCGGGTTGGAGAGGTCTATGATGGGGGTGGGTGTGGCAGTGTTGTCGTATAGACACTGTTTTATTCACCTGTAAGCCGCCCGGGTTGAAGATGTGTTTGATGGGGTTGGGTGTGGCAGTGTGGTCGTGTAGACACTGGTTTATTCACCTGTAAGCCGCCCGGGTTGGAGAGGTGTATGATGGGGGTTGGGTGTGGCAGTGTGGTTGTATAGACACTGGTGTATTCACCTGTAAGCCGCCTGGGTTGAAGAGGTGTTTGATGGGGGTGGGTGTGGCAGTGTGGTCGTATAGAGACTGGTTTATTCACCTGTAAGCCGCCCGGGTTGAAGAGCTGTATGATGGGGGTGGGTGTGGCAGTGTGGTCGTATAGAGACTGGTTTATTCACCTATAAGCTGCCCTTGTTGGAGAGGTGTATGATGGGGGTGGGTGTGGCAGTGTGGTCGTATAGACACTGGTTTATTCACATGTAAGCCGCCCGGGTTGGAGAGGTGTTTGATGGCGGTGGGTGTGGCAGTGATCGTATAGACACTGGTTTATTAACCTGTAAGCCGCCCAGGTTGGAGAGGTGTATGATGGGGGTGGGTGTAGCAGTGTGGTCGCATAGACACTGGTTTATTCACCTGTAAGCCGCCCGGGTTGAAGAGGTGTTTGATGGGAATGGGTGTGTCAGAGTGGTCGTATAGACACTGGTTTATTCACATGTAAGCCGCCCGGGTTGGAGAGGTGTATGATGTGAGTGGGTGTGGCGCTGTGGTCGTATAGACACTGGTTTATTCACATGTTAGCCGCCCGGGTTGGAGATGTGTTTTATGGGGGTGGGGGTGGCAGGGTGGTCGTATAGACACTGGTTTATTCACATGTAAGCCGCCCGGGTTGAAGAGGTGTGTGATGGGAGTGGGTGTGGCAGTGTTGTCGTAAAGACACTGGTTTATTCACATGTAACCCGCCCGGGTTGAAGAGGTGTTTGATGGGGGTGGGTGTGGCAGTGTGGTCGTATAGACACTGGTTTATTCACATGTAAGCGGCCGGGTTGGAGAGGTGTATGATGGGGGTGGGTGTGGTAGTGTGGTCGTATAGACACTGGTTTATTCACATGTAAGCCGCCCGGGTTGAAGAGGTCTATGATGGGGATGGGTGTGGCAGTGTGATCGTGTAGACACTGGTTTATTCACCTGTAAGCCGCCCGGGTTGGAGAGGTGTATGATGGGGGTGGGTGTGGCAGTGTGGTTGTATAGACACTGGTTTATTCACCTGTAAGCCGCCCGGGTTGGAGAGGTGTATGATGGGGGTGGGTGTGTCAGTGTGGTCGTATAGACACTGGTTTATTCACCTGTAAGCCGCCTGGGTTGAAGAGGTGTTTGATGGGGGTGGGTGTGGCAGTGTGGTCGTATAGAGACTGGTTTATTCACCTGTAAGCCGCCCGGGTTGAAGAGCTGTATGATAGGGGTGGGTGTGGCAGTGTGGTCGTATAGAGACTGGTTTATTCACCTGTAAGCTGCCCTGGTTGGAGAGGTGTATGATGGGGGTGGGTGCGGCAGTGTGGTCGTATAGACACTGGTTTATTCATATGTAAGCCGCCCGGGTTGGAGAGGTGTTTGATGGCGGTGGGTGTTGCAGTATGGTCGTATAGACACTGGTTTATTAACCTGTAAGCCGCCCAGGTTGGAGAGGTGTATGATGGGGGTGGGTGTGGCAGTGTGGTCGTATAGACACTGGTTTATTCACCTGTAAGCCGCCCGGGTTGAAGAGGTGTTTGATGGGAATGGGTGTTGCAGTGTGGTCGCATAGACACTGGTTTATTCACATGTAAGCCGCCCGGGTTGGAGATGTGTTTTATGGGGGTGCGGGTGGCAGAGTGGTCGTATAGACACTGGTTTATTCACATGTAAGCCGCCCGGGTTGGAGAGGTGTTTGATGGGAGTGGGTGTGGCAGTGTTGTCGTATAGACACTGGTTTATTCACATGTAACCCGCCCGGGTTGAAGAGGTGTTTGATGGGGGTGGGTGTGGCAGTGTGGTCGTATAGACACTGGTATTCACATGTAAGCGGCCGGGTTGGAGAGGTGTATGATGGGGGTGGGTGTGGTAGTGTGGTCGTATAGACACTGGTTTATTCACATGTAAGCCGCCCGGGTTGAAGAGGTCTATGATGGGGGTGGGGGTGGCAGTGTGATCGTATAGACATTGGTTTATTCACATTTAAGACGCCCGGGTTGGAGAGGTCTATGATGGGGGTGGGTGTGGCAGTGTTGTCGTATAAACACTGTTTTATTCACCTGTAAGCCGCCCGGGTTGAAGATGTGTTTGATGGGGTTGGGTGTGGCAGTGTGGTCGTGTAGACACTGGTTTATTCACCTGTAAGCCGCCCGGGTTGGAGAGGTGTATGATGGGGTGGTGTGGCAGTGTGGTCGTATAGACACTGGTTTATTCACCTGTAAGCCGCCTGGGTTGAAGAGGTGTTTGATGGGGGTGGGTGTGGCAGTGTGGTCGTATAGAGACTGGTTTATTCACCTGTAAGCCGCCCGGGTTGAAGAGCTGTATGATGGGGGTGGGTGTGGCAGTGTGGTCGATAGAGACTGGTTTATTCACCTGTAAGCTGCCCTGGTGGAGAGGTGTATGATGGGGTGGGTGCGGCAGTGTGGTCGTATAGACACTGGTTTATTCACATGTAAGCCGCCCGGGTTGGAGAGGTGTTTGATGGCGGTGGGTGTGGCAGTGTGGTCGTATAGACACTGGTTTATTAACCTGTAAGCCGCCCAGGTTGGAGAGGTGTATGATGGGGGTTGGTGTGGCAGTGTGGTCGTATAGACACTGGTTTATTCACCTGTAAGCCGCCCGGGTTGAAGAGGTGTTTGATGGGAATGGGTGTTGCAGTGTGGTCGCATAGACACTGGTTTATTCACATGTAAGCCGCCCGGGTTGGAGACGTGTTTTATGGGGGTGCGGGTGGCAGAGTGGTCGTATAGACACTGGTTTATTCACATGTAAGCCGCCCGGGTTGGAGAGGTGTTTGATGGGAGTGGGTGTGGCAGTGTGGTCGTATAGACACTGGTTTATTCACCTGCAAGCCACCCAGGTTGGAGAGGTGTATGATGGGATTGGGTGTGGCGGGGTGAGTGGTCGTATAGACACTGGTTTATTCACATGTAAGCCGCCCGGGTTGAAGAGGTGTTTGATGGGAGTGGGTGTGGCAGTGTGGTCGTATAGACACTGGTTTATTCACCTGTAAGCCGCCCGGATTGATGAGGTGTTTGATGGGAGTGGGTGTTGCAGTGTGGTCGTATAGACATTGGTTTATTCACCTGTAAGCCGCCCGGGTTGAAGAGGTGTTTGATGGGAGAGGATGTGGCAGTGTGGTCGTATATACACTGGTGTGGCAGTGTGGTCGTATAGACACTTGTTTATTCACCTGTAAGCCGCCCGGGTTGAAGAGGTGTTTGATGGGAGTGGGTGTGGCAGTGTGGTCGTATAGACATTGGTTTATTCACCTGTAAGCCGCCCGGGTTGAAGAGGTGTTTGATGGGAGAGGGTGTGGCAGTTTGGTCGTATATACACTGGTTTATTCACCTGTAAGCCGTCCGGGTTGAAGAGGTGTTTGATGGGAGTGGGTGTGGCGGTGTGGTCGTATAGACACTGGTTTATTCACATGTAAGCCGCCCGGGTTGGAGATGTGTTTTATGGGGGTGGGGTGGCAGAGTGGTCGTATAGACACTGGTTTATTCACATGTAAGCCGCCCGGGTTGGAGAGGTGTTTGATTGGAGTGGGTGTGGCAGTGTGGTCATATAGACACTGGTTTATTCACCTGTAAGCCGCCCGGGTTGAAGAGGTGTATGATGGAGGTGGGTGCGGCAGTGTGGTCGTATAGACAGTGGTTTATTCACCTGTAAGGCGCCCAGGTTGGAGAGGTGTTTGATGGGGGTGGGTGTGGCAGTGTGGTCGTATAGACACTGGTTTATTCACATGTAAGCCGCCAGGGTTGGAGAGGTGTATGATGGGGGTGGGGGTGGCAGTGTGGTCGTATAGACACTGTTTTATTCACATGTAAGCCGCCCGGGTTGAAGAGGTGTTTGATGGGAGTGGGTGTGGCAGTGTGGTCGTATAGACACTGGATTATTCACCTGTAAGCCGCCCGGGTTGAAGAGGTATATGCTGGGAGTGGGTGTGGCGTTGTGGTCGTATAAACACTGGTTTATTCACTTGTAAGCCGCCCTGGTTGGAGAGGTGTTTGATGGGAGTGGGTGTGGCTGTGTGGTCGTATAGACACTGGTTTATTCACATGTAAGCCGCCCAAGTTGGAGAGGTGTATGATGGGATTGGGTGTGGCGGGGTGGGTGGTCGTATATACACTGGTTTATTCACCTGTAAGCCGCCTGGGTTGAAGAGGTGTTTGATGGGAGTGGGTGTGGCAGTGTGGTCGTATATACATTGGTTTATTCACATGTAAGCCGCCCGGGTTGAAGAGGTGTTTGATGGGAGTGGGTGTGGCAGTGTGTTCTTATAGACACTGGTTTATTCACCTGTAAGCCGCCCGGGTTGGAGAGGTGTATGATAGGAGTGGGTGTGGCGTGGTGGTCGTACAGACCCTGGTTTATTCACACGTACGCCGCCCGGGTTGGAGATGTGTTTGATGGGAGTGGGTGTGGCGGTATGTTCGTATAGACACTGGTCTATTCACATATAAGCCGCCCGGGTTGGAGATGTGTGTGGTGGGAGTGGGTTTGGCTGGGTGTTCGTATACAGGCGCGGATCCAGGATTTCGGGTTAGGGGGGCCTAACTATTATGCAATACTTGACTATATTATCGAACGCGCTAGGGGCGTCCGGATTTTTTTTTGGAAATCTACATCGCATTTCCTGCGTTCTGGCGCATTTTGGAGCAAAAAAAAAACCCAATAAACAATAAATTCACAACGCGAACGTGGAAACGTGCCTTGTAACTTATAAAAAATCTTTACTCGGCGAATTTTAAGGGGGGCGCGCCGCGTCCGCCCCCCCCCCCTGAATCTGCCCTTGGTATAAATACAGGTTTAATCACCTGTAAGTCGCCCGGGTTAGAGAGGTATTTCTTGATAGCTTGTGCATGTACGTATACACATCTGGAAGTTTTTGTTTGAACGGCGATTTTGCAATTTGGTGTGAAATATACTTGTCAATTTGTCGGTTTTCGTTCATTTTACATAATGTAATGAATACCGTACCACATTATCTTATTTTATTTTTGTTTTCAGCTTTAGCATAGACCAAGCTTGCACGACGACCGATACGATCATGAGAACATAACGAGGACTGGTAGCACACGGTAACAGGTAACTCATGCGTTCGGTAGCAAGCTATGTGGAGCTGAGTATTCAGCATGATAGTGTTTGTTATGCCGAGCTGATTGTGACGGATGATTGCCAATAGGCTGAGCTACACGTTGACATGTTGCTTGTTGAATGGCGGCAATTGGCTGGAAGTCATTACATATCCATTGAGGCTCTACAAGTGTGAAATATGCACCGGTTACCTGACGAATTGCCACTCAGCTCTATTCAGAGCTATCGCATTAAAGCGCAGTTTCGTCTAGTGTCCAGCGCCAATTTCCTGTGCTTGTTTATAGACGCAATATGTTTATGCAGTATCTCATACATATAACTGAATGGGTATTTGTCAGGAATCCAACGCCTATTTCGCCGTGAAACTTTTTACGCCGGTGCGGAACGCAGCACCAGTGAATCGAGACTGAGTTTAGTCGACAATGCATTTGTATTACCGCTGAGCTGTCTGGGGATGAGGAACCAATTTGTTTACTGTCGGAGCATGTGAGGACATTATATCTCCGCATTGCCGAGTAGCAGTTCGAGATGATGTGTGTGATTATGGAGCACAGCTGGTGACAAATGTTACATAATTTAGTCCCGATGTGTGAGTCCGTGTCTTATAAATAATAATTATGCTGCTTGCACTATCACTATAACAGAAATAAGCCATACGGACGTCACGTGATGAAGTACACACTAGCCAAGAGCAGGCCGTCAAGTATCCTATTTTTTCCTATTTTATCCTATTTTTTTTAGAAATTCCTATTTGTTCCTATTTTCTGACCAAATGTTCCTATTTATCCTATTGTTTGGCCATTTTGAAAAACCACACACATTTTTGCCGTATTTAACTATGAACATGGAAGTGAACTTGACTATATAGATAAATACTGTACATTGTAACATAACTACACAACTAATTTTGCATAACACTAGTATTCAACTGTGTTAGATGGCTATGACAATCTTCTGTGCCATTTTCCAGCAGGTCGTCTTTCAAATTGTGCCTAAATTTGCATTAGTCCATTAATTGTACATTAGTATTTTGTACATGTACTTTGCAAATTGGAAGGTAAGAACTATCTTACTGACATGTATACAGAAGATTGAAAGTCATTAGCGTTCTTTGCCTCCAGTGCTGCTTTTTATATCCCCAGCAAATAAAGTATGTCGAGGGGTATATATTTTTATAATTTCTGTCTGTTCATTTGCAACATTTGCGTGAAAGATTTTCAGTACTTTATGTCTCTGCAACTCCGTTACCGATTGACTTTAAACTTTATAAGCATATTTATCATCCTCCATATATTCATTGGCCCTCACATACATCTTTGGCATCTTTGTATGCGACATTTGAATATGGTTAATCCCTTTATGTGTATTACGATATCACTGAGGACTTTATATTTTGTATTAAGGCTGTCAGCGAGGGTATTAGCTTTGTTTAACGATGCCAGTTCTTATTACTTTTAGGGGAAGGGGTCAAGAAACTTTGGTGTGGTATGGACCTGGCAACAGGTTGGTTTATTCTAAGTTCAAGGCTGAATATATTTTGTATGCCCCACCACGACAGTGGAGGGAGTACTTAATGTTACCCTTGTCCGTCCGTCCGTCCGTCCGTCCGTCCGTCCGTCCGTCCGTCCGTCCGTCCGTCCGTCGTCCGTCCGTCCGTCCGTCCGTCCGGGCACACATACAGGGTCTTAGGTGGTTAGAGGCGTGGCCTAAGACAAAAGAAAACAATAGATTTATTCCGTTGACCACTTAAGCCTATTGTTCCTTAGGTGGTCATTCCTTTGATCTTTTATATAGTAAAAACCACCTAAGGGATGTCACGTAAGGACGTCCGTCCGTCCGTCCATCCGTCCGTCACCAACCGTGTAACTCTAAGTGACTTTCTAGCTTCCTTATGATGAGTAAATGCGCAAAGTTTATTTCAATTTGTTATTCCACCCTGGGTCGAATCAACATTTAAATAATCTTTGCGCATTTACTCACCATAAGGAAGCTACACACCAAGTTTCAGGTATGTAGCTAGTACGATTGATTCAATTGTTTATTCATCCCCGGATCATGGGTGGCAGGTGGGAGTATGCGATGGGTAATTTAACGATCGGGGTTCATCCTTACCGGAATTCCGACTGGAGACCTAGCTTGGCCCTCACATACGTCTTTGGCATTTTGTATGTGACAACTGAATCTGGTTATACCCCTGATATGAGTATTACAATTATTCGTAATCCTATTTTAGGGGAATGGGCCAAGTGACATTGGTGTGGTATGGACCTGGCACCAGGTCAGATTATTCTAATTTCAGGGCTGAATATATTTGTTCTCGATGTAAATATTCTGTTCTGATTTTAAGATCCTCCCCCTCCCAATGCAGCAGGTTAAAACGGGATTGAACCCATTTGCCTGGCCTTACATGACCTTAGCTGTTGATAGGCCGTTAAACACCAATAAACAAACAAACAAATCAACCCCGGGTCATGGATTATCTCCCCCTTTTCGACTTGAATTTCCCAATGTTGCCTTGTAACTCGTAAAACTTTTAAATTGTACTAGCTACAGACCTGAAACTTGGCATGTAGCTTCCTTATTATGAGTAGATGCGCAAAGTTGATTTTGATTTTTGATTCAACCCGCGGGTCATGGATTATCTCCCCCTTTTTCAACGTAACCGTAACAGCTACATACCTCAAACTTATGTGTGTAGCTTCCTTATGATGAGTAGATGCACAAAGTTTATTTTTTATTCAACCCCCCGGGTCATGGATTATCTCCCCCTTAGATTTCACCAATTTGCCTTGTAACTTGTAAAACTTCTAAACCGTAATAGGAGGCTTGATTCTATGTATGTAGCTCTTTATGGTGTGCAGATGCTCACAGTGAAATTGTATTTTTGCTTTGACACTGAGCCACGGATTATCTCCCCTTTTGGACTTTTGCCTCATTTACTATCGAAGCGATATGTGGGGCATCCGTATTCTAAGAACACATTTTCAATGTAAATATTCCGTTCCGATTTTGGGATCCCCCCCCCCCAATTTAGCAGGTTAAAATGGGATGGAACCCGTTAGCCCGGCCTTAAATGACCTTTGCTGTTGATTGGCCGTTAAACACCAATAAATCAAATCATTGTGCACAATACCCATAGTTCACACATGCTCAAGGTCAAATTAACTAGAGGTTTGCTTTAAAGATTTTTGTAAAAATATCCATTTATATGTTTTTAAGCCCCCTGTGCAATAATAAGGCGTGCATATTGCGTTGCTCTTGAGGTTATGTACGTCCGTCTGTGTACATTTACGTCAAAAAGTCGAAAACTTTGTCAGATTTTCTCTATCATGTAATATCTTCAATATGACTTGAACGATTGCTTTAATTTTTGGATATTCACCTGAACATGTGCGATGCACTCGCACCACCATTGACATAACCTTGACCTTTGTGACATTCGAAATGGTGCTGAAACACTTAGCCATTTTCTTACGTTGTAAGAGTTTCTCCATCATGTAATATCTTCACTAGTACTTGAAGGATTGCTTTAATATTTGGACATGACCTTAACCTTTGTGACTTTCAAAATGGTGCTGAAACACTTGGCCATTTTCTTATGTCAAAAACTTTTAAATTTGTGTAAGTTTTGTTTGTTATGCTCAATCTCTAGTGAGTCCGGTATAGCATGGGGGCATAGCCATGCTTTACAAACATAATGTCTAATTAAGTGCTTTATATCTCTGTAACATTCATCCTTCACTTGTTATCTTAATTCATATGCATTATACAGTTTTCCAAATAACATTGTCTGCATTTTCAAAATCATTCTGGGTTCAACGTCACATGACAGGAATTTGCTTTTTTGATTAGCATTATGAGGCAGCGGCAGCGGCCGGGGGGTATATGTGAGCTCCAGCTCACTTGCTCTAGTATTTTCAGGCAATAACTATACGGTATGTGGTTCAGGTAGGTTAGCTTGCCTTAACTACAGTACGGATACATACATTACGGGGGTGGGGTGAGGGTGGGGAGGGTGTTCACATAATGTTTAGATTTTCATCTACACTTCACATAATCTGGTACTTTTATCAAGTTTGCTAATATCTATATTATATAGTATGGTTGTATAGTGTTCGTACTTGCATTTATATGTTCATGTATCTGTATAACCCACATAGGTTATAACGTGCAGTTCATATCTCATGTGTAAGGAATTGTTTACAGTGTATAGGAATATGTACGAATTGTTAATTAGATATTTAATCTCGTGTGGCTGCTGTTTATAGACGAAGGCATTATTATCACATGTTGACTATTTGTACATGTCATGTACTTGTTCAAACCCACGTGGCATTACTGTATTTACTTTATCTATAATATTGTGACACTTGTCGGTGATTTCTCAGCCAGTTGACACATTCTCTATGCTGTCCTTTTGCAACAAAATCATCTTTATTCATGCCGTGTATATTTCCATTTCTTTCATATACACGTTTCACAACAAATATGTAATGTTCATCGAACGCAGGTGGAAATTTAGCAAAAAAGATGACTATTATTCTTCACATGTTCTGAGTAAATCTGCACTAGTTTACATGCTCCTCAGTATCTGCTTCATGGCTCAACGATTTCTGTCTGTTGCTCAAATACATGTATTGTATGACCTTGTACATGCGACGTCATTCGCCAGCCAGGTTCTCATGGAAACAGCCTTGAGCATAAATCGCATGTCTTCAGTCCTAGCCGCACGTGTGTGTGCGTCGTGTCAGGGTAATTTATACCGACATATGAAGGTATTTTCATTGAATGTTTGACGTCACCTACTGTTTTTCCGCCACTTGTATATAAAGCATACAAGTATAGTGTCGTTTGATATCAAGTTTATCAGGCAAGGCTAGGAAACGCGTAGGAATTCCGAGGCATGGTATCCTGTTTATCAGGTAACGACTTACTTACATTGCGTTTTGCACTGTCGCCATTCGGTAATGTCATGTGACGCCGTTAGACCAATGAAACGTCAGTTGTCGTTTTTTTCAATTCGTTGTAACCTGGATATTCGTTCTAGGTCAATGCCTGATACGAAATTATGTTATCAGTCAATACATATTGGGCCAATACAAATGATACGGCATTATGTTATCAGTTATCAGTCAATACGTATTGGGCCAATACAAATGATACGACATTATGTTATCAGTTATCAGTCAATACGTATTGGGCCAATACAAGTGATACGACATTATGTTATCAGTTATCAATCAGTACGTATTGGGCCAATACAAATGATACGACATAATGTTATCAGTTATCAGTCAATACGTAGTGGGCCAATACAAATGATACGACATTATGTTATTAGTTATCAGTTAATACGTATTGGACCAATACAAATGATACGACATTATGTTATCAGTCAATACGTGTTGGACCAATACAAATGACATTATGTTGTCAGTCAATACGTATTGGGCCAATACAAATGATACGACATTATGTTATCAGTCAATACGTATTGGGCCAATACAATATCAGTCAATACGTATTGGGCCAATACAAATGATACGAGATTACTTTATCAGTCAATACGTATTGGGCCAAAACAAATTATGTTATCAGTCAATACGTATTGGGCCAATACAATATCATTCAATACGTATTGGGCCAATACAAATGATACGATATTATGTGATCAGTCAATACGTATTGGGCCAATACAAATGATACGACATTGTTATCAGTTAATACGTGTTGGGCCAATACAAATGATGCGACATTGTGTTATCATTCAATACGTAGTTGGCCAATACAAAGATCGTTACCTGATAAATTACCTGATGTACTCAACGACGTGCTCATATTCTACATATAGATGAAAGGCCAGAAGCAGTAATGGTGAAATGGCCACAATTCCCGTAATTGTGTTTGTATGAAACCAGCAAAACTCGGAGAAATAAACATACGACAGACAGCACTGACGATAAAATACCATCCCGAACTGCCCATTTTAATTATGGTATCTGTCTGGTATACAAGCAGAGTTGTCGGTGGCATTGTGGCCACTCTGCGATCCGTGTCTGTCGCCTATGATTTTACATTGTCTTATACATATTGCACGAATGTAGAAATATATACGCTGTTTGTTGCGCAATTTTACAAATGTACAATATTTTGTCTTTTTACAGATAGATGTATTATACCTCGTACATAATTGTAATCATGTTTCAAATCTTCGTGAATGTATTTTTCTTGATACATGTACTGTGTATGGCCCGTCTCTATGGCACGCCGTTCTTATATTTATTCCCGAAACAAGATATCTACTAAACATTACTAGATATCTTATATATTATATGAGATATCTACTAAAGTTTAGTAGATATCTTATATAATTTAGTAGATATCTATATAAAAAAAGTTTATTAGATATCTTATAAACTATATAAGATATCTTATAAACTTTAGTAGATATCTTATATACTTTATGAGATATCTTATATAGTTTATAAGATATCTAATAAACTTTAGTAGATATCTTATATAAAATTTTATATTAGATATCTACTAAAGTATATAAGATATCTACTAAACTTTATGAGATATCTTATATAGTTTATAAGATATCTACTAAATTATACAAGATATACTAAAGTTTATAAGATATCTTATATAAATGCAAATTAATTAAGATATCTTATATGTTTAGTAGATATCTTATATATTTTAGTAGATATCTTATATATTTTAGTAGATATCTTATATCTTTTAGTAGATATCTTGTTTCGGGATAATATAAGAACGGCGTGCCATAGCACGCCGTTCGTTATATTTATTCCCGTGAAACAAGATATCTACTAAACTTTACTAGATATCTTATATATTATATGAGATATCTACTAAAGTTTTGTAGATATCTTATATAGTTTATAAGAGATATCTATAAACTTTTTTGTTTATAAGATATCTACTATTTGTTTAGTAGTATCTTATTATAAAGTATATGAGTATCTCATAAAGTATATAAGATATCTACTAAAGTTTAGTAGATATCTTATATAGTTTATAAGATATCTTATATACTTTTTTATATAAGATATCTACTAACATTTAGTAGATATCTTATATACTTTATGAGATATCTTATATAGTTTAGTAGATATCTCATATACTTTAGTAGATATCTTATATAGTTTAAAATGATACTTATATAAATGCAAATTAATTAAGATATCTTATATGTTTAGTAGATATCTTATATATGTTAGTAGATATCTTATATCTTTTAGTAGATATCTTGTTTCGGGAATAAATATAAGAACGGCGTGCCATACGTCTCGGTGGACAATAAATGCATTTATGCGATAGTGACATCTCGTCAGGAAACCAGTGCATTTTTCTATGTGAAACATTTCACGCCGGCGTGGAGTGCAGCTGAATTGAATGCAGGTCTCGATCAGATTGCACAGGGGCTATCAACACGTAACAGGGCGCGAATTTATTGCGCCGGTTGCTAGACAAAAAATGTGATTATGCAGTATCTTCTGCATGTAGCTGAATGAGAATTTATCAGGAATCCGGCGTATGTTTCGATGTGAAACAGTTTACGCCGACGTGGAGTGCAGCACCTATACACTGGGAACTCCCCAGACATGACTGTGTAGACATGAAACAGTATACACGTACATATATGTGTGTATATATGTGTGTCATCGTGACAACAAGGTGTTTATTTGATTTGTGACTAGTGTAGCTTCAGATTAGGCACCAGTGCTGGTTGATCAGGGTCTACAGTGTTTGCTAATTTGTCAGATAAATACTTCTTATACTAATAATGATACATTTAGTCGAGCCGGCTTGCAGAAAGCGAGACATAGTGATCACATTGACATTCCTGTTCCCGCGAATACATGTGTCTGTGCATCCGTCCGAAGGATGCGTTATTTCTTATTAATGTAATAGATAGTAAATTAAATCTCTGCAAGCATAAGTCGGATTCATATGTATATTTATCATCATCCATATTTTTATTCTACGATTTAGAAACTTGTGTTAAAGCTGTTGTAACATTTGCCTTTAAGTTGGCATACGTTACAACTTGTGTCATTGAAACATACTATGCTTGTGTTTTATCATCCATGTATTAATTATATGCCCTTCCACGAGGCCCTCTGGACATGTCCAACGTTTCCGGATGGTTAGTAAATGTCTCCGCGGGCTCAGTATCCGGCCGTGGCCCTCTGGTATATCACATTAACGCTTTCAACACTAGATACATATTTTCTAAATTTTATAAACGGTGTAATCCTAATAAGCTGGTTCGTAACGAACCGTCTCATTCGTAGCGAGCCTTCGCCGTCTCATTCTTAGCGAGCCGTCTCATTCGTAGCGACCCGTCGTAGCGAGCCGTCTCATAAGGATCGGCACCATTTATTGATATTTGTTATAAAAAATGAAATGCCTTTCTGCATAATGGCACTATCTCATGAAGCTGATCAACGGCTAACTATGCAGCTTCGTGGTGGAGCATGATCTTGAGCGAACCGTGCAAACTGGTGACCGCACAGATCTACTCTGGACGCCAGGGCAATGTGGCCCGTTTTTGTCATATTATTGGCACGTATGGACTGCCGGTTGGGAACAGATGCCGTACGATGTGTTGTAACAATTGTAAAATTGTGTATGAATATGATCTAATTGGTAGTTTGTTTTTTCTCACGATAAGAATGATACATCAATGAGCGAACTGCCAACACTGTAGGCATGGTAGGCCTTGGTCAGACCGAGCGGAGGCTGTGGTAGTCGGTGCCTATTGAATATCGGACCGGGGTATATTACTACTGGGGTGTAGTTGGGCCGCCGCCTGACAGACAGGCCCTGGGACACTTCTCGACCAGCGTAGATGTAGATGCCGATCATCTGTACTCATACAATAAACAGTCAATACTCCTACAATAAACAATCAATAAAAGTACTGGCAGTCCGTGCGTCCTTCAAGTGATGCTATGATTTTCCCGATCCTCGGTGGTCATTGAGCACGACTGTCTTTCCGGCAATAGTCCACAATTTGCCTATGTTTGGTATTCCTTGTGCCATGAGTTTCGCATAAGTCGGTGCTAGGAGGCGTTTGTGTCATGGAATGTAACAATACAGAAGAGTCCGTGACACAAATAAACATGTGCAATAAAACCGCACAGCCATGTATACTTTCTCTGGCAGTCGTGTCCGGCGATTATCGAGGATCGCTTGACTGTCTTGAGTAGTATAGAGGGATTCAAAATGATACCACCTAACGAGGGTATCATTTATCCACCCTATATACTACTCCACCACCCCCCGAAAAATCAAAAATTGGTTAACGAGGAAATTGTCTCCCACTAAAAATTGGACGTGAAAAAAAAAAAACATAATGTTTTTCAGACAGTAAATTTAAGTATAGAGGGATTCAAAATGATACCACCTAACGATGGTATCATTTATAACCCTCTATACTATTCCCACCACCCCCAAAAAATCAAAAAAATTAGTTAACGAGGAAATTGTCCCACGAAATATTCAAAATTGGTGTCATAAATACATCATGTTTTTTTCACGTCCAATTGAACATATAAATTTAATAGGTTATAATAAAATATTATAACAAAATGGATAATAAAATACACAACGAATTGGACGTTTATAATGATTTGGATGAAGGATTTTACGCTGTTGTTTCTACAGTATTAAAACACGGTAAAAATGACAATACATGTGATATCGAATACATGAAATATCAGCGTAATTTATTACGCTGCGATATAAAAACGTTGCATTTACAATATTAAACCGGCAATTATGTCGCCGGTATAAGTATCAAATTTATATAATGAAGCGACTAAATAGGATCGGAGAAACACTACCGAAACATTATCAAACTAATTTTATAAAACAGTTTAAAATCAAAGATTCGTTTACGGATATGCGTTTTCTACAATATCGCTTTTAACGAAGAAATTGGAAAAATTATTAGAAGAAATTGAAAATTATTGAACAGAACTAATTTATGTTATAAGCAGACGACAATGTTCCAATTACACGTGTTATGAACATGTAAATTAGGTGTCCATTTTATAGAGAGATTACACGATTACGTCTTCCAGGATGAAACATAAACACACTGTAATAGTGGTATCATTTTGAATCCCTCTATACTACTGTAATATATACTACACACACGTGGGTGTATTACACAACCCGCTATCGATATTCCGGAAGTATTTCTTACATTCTTATTGGTTGTCATGTTTTTTATTTTTCTAATTTTACTTTTTAATAATTTAGAACGTTATAACCTATATTATTAAATAAAAAATGAACTTGTTATATATAAAACAAATAAAAATAAACGAGTAAATATTTGGTATTGCACAACACGGTTTTAGCTTAATATATGTAAAATTAACAACAATAATTTGTCTGGGGGGACGCCCCTGGATAAAATGAGCGCTCAGTGCTTCCGTGCAGGCACTTGCTTCCGTGCAGACACTTCCAAGGTTGCCTAGAATTTCGACACTGATTCCTAGATCAGCTGATAGATGGGGGTGTACTGTACGGGTAGCTATTACACCCGGCTAGCCATTGAAGATGAGAAAGAGAAAAGAGAAAGAGAAAGAACAAAAAAAGATGGCTAGCCGGGTGGGCCCAGAAGGGTGGGTTTTGCTGGCGGGTTCGAGCCTCGGTTAAACATTTGTTTTTTTTGTTGTTTTTTTTTTAATTATTAATAATTTTCTTAATTAATTCTTTAGAATTATCAAAATTATTAATAATTAATTATTTTTTAAAACCACATTTGTAGGGATAGAAATAAAAATAAAAAATGTTTAGCTCCAACCACGGCGCGAACCCACGACCCTCGTCTCTATAGATTATCTCCTTAACCCACACGACCATGTAGGCTGTTATGATAAACATTACCTAGTGTTGTACAATTATCAATTACGACAATGTTTCAATTACACGGGTTATGAACCATGCGTAAATTAATAGCAAGGTAAACAGAGCCGAGTGTATCAATTACACAGACGGTGTGTATAGTGTAATCCTCGACTGAATTTATAATTTTCAGTGTAAATAATTAATAATTTTGATAATTCTAAAGAATTAATTAAGAAAATTAGAAAATTATTAGAAAAATTATTTTTTAAAATATCACAATGGTGCTGTAACATTTCCTCCGACTTTATTTCCAAGTTTTACCCTAAATTTATCCCAATCAGTACACTCAATTTTTGGCATGGTGGCGCGCGCCTTGATCCTTATATCATTTTTTAATTCTTCATATCTCCCCATTTCTTCCACCACGGATTCAAACTCTAAATTTGATATTTTCTTATCGGCCAACGCTTTGGACACCATAACGTCGATGCTATTTTTCTTAGACCTAGCGAGAACGGATATTCTATCATGTTTTCTACTTTTTTTCTCGAGTTTTCCACCCGCCGCCCTATTACCATACAAAGTGTTCCAGATAAAACGGTAATTCCACTCAAAAAACAAAACCCCTGCAAGTGGAATCATTACAATTGTAGATAGCGTTGCAGCAGTCCCCGCCCCACACAACACAGAAACACTTGCCAGAACCGTACTAGATGCTTCAGCTATGTTTGCCGCGCGCCTATATTTATTAGAGTGTCTTTTTCTATTTGCACATTCTCTAACTAAAATATCCTGCATAGCGACGATATTATTCAACCTAAAATCTGAACTTTTTTCGTTAATTGAATACAGTGTTGGTGGAGTGGTATTGAGAGTTGAATACAGTGTTGGTGGAGTGGTATTGAGAGTTGAATACAGTGTTGGTGGAGTGGTATTGAGAGTTGAATACAGTGTTGGTGGAGTGGTATTGAGAGTTGGATACAGTGTTGGTGGATCGGTATTGACAATTGGAAGCAGTGTTGGTGGATCGGTATTGACAATTGGAAGCGGTGATTCGTTCATAGTTAAATTTATTTCAATATATTAGTATTTACACAATAAGTTCAATTAACAATGAGACAATAGTGGAAGAACTCTCTGAGTCACCGATTTTCGTAACAAAGTTAATAACACTACCTTGGGAAAGTCTAATTCGATCATCACCGGAGAACGAAACCACCGTCGAACTATCTCCAGAGATTTTAGTGACTCCAACCCCCCCGTTCTTCCCCATCTACTACAATATTTATCGCGACCGCGCCCACAGGTTTACCACTAGCATTAACCGAGCAGACCGCCATTTGGATAACTTCACCTGCAGCTGTCATAGTGTATCCCCCATATTTATTACTCGCTTTGGCACCGAACGAATATTCATAGTGCCCCACAACCAATGGGCCCCGCTTCTCAGCCCAAACTGTTATGACACGTTTTGGTGTTTTCATTGTTTTCACTATTCCGGCAAGCGCATTGTTTGCGTTATATGCCTCAGTACGAATCTCATAAGAGGCCTCCTCAAGAGCTTTGGTCGCGGCTATACGATCATGTTTCAGTTTATCGGTTATTTTTTCATCTAGTTCAGTAAGTGTCGCTTCTCTGTTGATAGAGTCCTCTGAGCGCAACGCATCATAAGCCTCCGTAATGGTTGCCTGGTGGTCTTCTAAGGCTTTATCAATACCCGACCGGGTCTCTTTTTGAAATTCGGTTATTTTTCATCTAGTTTAGTAAGTGTCGCTTCTCTGTTGATAGAGTCCTCTAAGAGCAACACCCTATAAGCCTCCGTAATATCCGCCTGGTGGTCTTCTAGGGCTTTTATCAATACCCGTTCGGACTCCATCAAGATCAAACCGGGTCTCTTTTTTAATTCGGTTATTTTTGGTTTTTTCATATAGGTCAGTAAGTGCCGCTTCTCTGTTGAGAGAGTTCTCTGAGCGTAACGCCCCATAAGCCTCCGCAATGGCCTCTTTGTGGTCTTCTCGACCCCCTCAACCCAGACCTGGTCTCTTTTATAAATTCGGCTATTTTTTCATCTAGTTCGGTAAGTGTCGATTCTTTACTGTGAGAGTTCTCTAAGCGCAACGCATCATAAGCCTCCGCAATGGCCTCTGCAAGGTTAGACTGGTGTCTTCTCGGGACTTTATCAATACCCGACCGGGTCTCTTTTCGAAATTTGGTTATTTTTTTATCTAGTTCAGTAAGTGCCGCTTCTCTGATGAGAGAGTCCTCTGAGCGCAACACCTCATAAGCCTTCGTAAGGTCCGCCTGGTGGTCTTCTCGTGCTTTCTCAATACCCGACGTGGCCTCATTTCGAAAATCGATTATTTTCCCGTCTAATTCAGCAATGTAGCTTCTTTGCTGAGAGAGTCTTCTAAGCGCAACACCCCATAAACCTCCGTAATGTCAGTCTGGCGGTCTTCTCGGGCTTTATCAATCCCAACCGGGCCTCTTTTCTAAATTTGTTTATTTTTTTACCTAGTTCGTTTAGTTCCGTATGCGTTTCTTCACGACTTTGTGTATTCACAGCCAGGGCATATTCTCTAAGTTGTGATAGTAGACTCTTGTGAATCTCGTCCGTGGCCCTCGATATAGTTCTATTAATCAAGGCCTTTGTTTTTTGGGTAGTTAAAAAGTCACCCTCTGTCGGGATGAATTCCCTTCTGCAGGTTCCAAATTATTTGAATTTGTCACCCAATCGGAAGAACTACCTGGTCCGTATATACTCATAATGTTGATAATATATATTACGAACATGCGTTTTAATTCTAATATTTTCTTAAAATTAATTAATTTGAAATTTCTAGGACGACCGAAATCGGGTAATCGTTCTTCAACTCTCGCCCTTTATCATCAAGAATATAAATCTTCAACTCGTGGATGTGTCCCGATTCCAAAACTTTCATCTCTGGGTGTGGGAAGTCTAACGTTACAGTCTCACCATAGAAACAATCGCTGGCGGGCACAGTTTTCAGTAATGTGCTGGGGGATCCGTCTATCGTGTTGTACGATGTGTTCACCGATCAGGTGCACCCTGAGAGTTTTCGTGAAGGCGAAGTTTACGGGGGTATCGCCGCGGTGCACTCCCACGGGGAAGACAAACATCAACGGGGTACTAAACCCTTCATCCTCGTCGTAAGGGGGTGCAAATTTAAATCCTAAACATTGAGGCCAACCCCCGGGAGATCTCTAATTTTTTATCAACGGACAATGTCGCAATCCCCGTGGCTTTTGAGACTGTGAGTGAGTGACATTATCAGGCATATTCGTCGCGATTAAAGCTTGGAGATCTCCGAAACCCAAAGGCCAGGAAGTAATGAGACACTTGATTCCCGAATGCGTCTCTCTACTTCTGCATGACTATCGGCGTCCTCTAGATCTAAAGGATCTAAGGGTCTATATACTCGTACGTTTTGAGGTTTTTCCACCCGACCGTGAAGGTGATTGATCTAAGGCCTACCCGGCGTTTTCCGCAGCAGTTGTCTATTAATTTTTGAAGTTCACAACTCCCTTTTTGAACATTAGTTATAGTAGCAAACATAATAATATCTTTCAATGGATACCAAAGCATTTAGCTTAACTCTAATGTAAAGTACGCGGTCGGAGGTAAATACACACAAAAAGACGTTGTTAACCGCCTTGTACACCCAACCGTAACGGTTAGACCGGACAGTGGCTTTGCCACCAACTTCCCTAACATCTTTGAACAATATAGGTTGCCCAAGATTACTACGATGGAGGTGGTAAACGGCTGGAAAAGCAACACCGATGCAGTTTTGGCAGAACCAAATAAATTTCGCTGTATGGTGCGCAACAGCCGGGTGTGGAGTTTCATATAAAGACCATCTGACATCCAAGAATGTCATGCTCCGAAGTGTCTACAACTTTCACGTGTATTATACTATTAGGAGGATTCTCAAAGAACTAGGTATTTCACTACCTCAAGACGACGCCTGGGATCCCATTTCCAACACATATAACCGTATGGCCTTTGAAAGACTGTGTAACGAATTTTACGTTTCAAAAGACGCGGACTGGAGACAGAAAGCATTTCCTACCAGCACCGGCCTCGGGGACGTTCTCATTCACGGCCAGTCCGGGAATTGGACACAGACTGATTTTAGACACGATCACTCCGGTGACCACATCGTCAGTCGGAACGCCGGGAATTTTGACCCCGCGACTATGACTTTCGGGACGGAAGTGTCTGGAGGTCGACACTGTGGCGTGTTTTCTTGTAAAATGTTACCTCCGAAACTGGCTCACGTCGATTACATACAGCAGGCTGCTGAGGTTCAGAACGCGTGGGGTACATTTATGTTAGATACGGGTCTAGGGTTCACGCAGGCCGGGGTTACTCGCCTCAACGACTCCATTCGTACATATGTGTGGGCTATACTAGGTGCACAAAAACAAACTCGCAGTTCTATACTGGGCATGGGAACAGCGTTTGATGCACAAAAACAATTTTTGGCACTTGTAGAGGACGCCATCTCAGCTAGGGTGGACCTGGAGAAGGCAATCCAGATTATCAAGACGTTTTGCAGACTGCCAGCACCCCAGTAGACTATGTATTTGGAATAGGTCTTTATATGGCGCCGAGCAATATGATACTACGAGACGACCCGGTTGACGGTTACAATAATCAGATCGTAATCGCCACCGTCAATCAAAAAATTGGCCACAACGGGAACGTGAATACGGATATCATCAAGCGCACCCCCAACAGTGGAACCGATTTCATAAAACACAAAATTGATACACCTCCCCCAATTCGTAAATCGAACCCAGTACCCCCAATTCGTAAATTGGATGAACCATCGAAATCCATCAACAGACCAATCGCGATTGGAGAAACACCAATCAATCGTAGATTGGATGAAATTGGAAGCACAACACACGAGGAGGAGAAATTGGGTCTCGTCATCGCCCTCGTGGCGATCGATTATTTACGCTTTGGTTGTAGGAACTCTCTGACAGAGAATAATAGGAGACCGGCGATTGCCACGATTAAAGCCCAGGTATTTTTGGCTAGCCATCCGGCCGTTTTTGATAATATAGATAGCAAGTAAGAAACGATACTTCCGATCAGTCCAGGTAGTGCGGCAGCCGCCTTTCCAGCTAATTTAGCTAGAAGACTGGCGAGGGCTTTTAGTTGTTTTTTTACCCACTCCTTGGCTCCACCGGATGGAGCGGGTGCTGGTGCTGGTGCTGGTGCTGGAGCGGGTGGTGGCGCCGCACCAGCAGTGAAAGCTAGTAACAATATGGTCGATATAGTCATGCCGATAGCAACGAGGATGCTTGCTATCGTGACGCCCTGCTCTCTGAACAGAGTGCGAAGACGCTCACCAAGTGTCGTCTCCTCGTGCAGGACCCTCGAGATTGATTCGCGGATCCGACTTATTTGTGTGCGGAGAGCCTCACGGTTAGCCGAGGCGGCCTCCAAGCGAGCTTCTCTTTCATCCCGCAAAGACCGCAGGAGTTTGTTGATCCGCTCGGTAGATTCTCTATCGTCACCGGCTTCCTCCAGTTTTCTTTCTTCTAGCGCGATATGTTCATCCAGCGCCGTGAGTTTGGAGAGGTTAAGGACCAGTTCGCCCCGGACCGTTTGTAGAGCCTTATCGAGTCCACGGAGTTCTCGAAGAGGTAACGGTGGGTCATCGTTGAGTATTTTTCCCAATTGTGATTGCACGCTGAACGTGGTCTCCATCGTGTTAATAACGTCGGTGGCTATTTTAGGGACCTCGCTGAGCTCGACCGTTTCTATCGCGGTGGCCGTCTTCGCTATAGTTTCGTCGGTAGACTGTAGGGCCTCTACAGCGCGGGCCGGCACAATTGTTTTACCACGCGTCCAATCTGGAAATCCTAGTTCGTTCTTTATGATTTCGCCACCGCCCCGGTTTCCGGCAATGGTGTTTAGCGATAGGGGTTTACCGGTATTCGTGTTGATTATTGGGAGATTTGATGATTTTAGTCGCAACCTACCATGCATATCCAATTCGAACTTGGAGTAGTCGCGACCGACAGACGGGACCAGACCGATTTCTGACAAATTGTTGTAGTAGTCGTTTACAGCTCCCTCAAGTAATTCCTGACTTTGACCAACGCTGCTGGTAGCGCCACCTATTTCCCCCAATTGCGATTGGATTGGAACTGGAGTCTCTATGAAGGGCGTTTCGTTATCATCATCATAATCATCGACGAAATCGTCTCTGCCTATTTATCCATGTTAATATCGTAATCAGCCATCTATATAATTTTCTTAAAATTAATTATCTATTAAAGACAAAACCATACAGGTTTAATAGTTTCAATAATTTTGAAAAAATTAATTATGTCTTCGAGTCAATACGGTCGCAAACTCAATCCATACCGCAGACTGCGTGAGCCCCTCGGGGCAAAAGGCGTGAGACAGAGTGTCGTTATTACGAACAACCCATCGACGATCGACCAGAACCAGCAGCTCTTAGCCGCTTCCCCAACCTCGGAGCTAACGACGTCATTGTTCCGGGTACTGTTCGCCTCGCTTTCACTATTTCGCTAACGTCGACGGACGCGGACCGAACCGTCGTTCAGAACTTGGGTCGCGCCATAGTCAAGAAGACTATGATAAAGATTTCTGGTAATGAGGTGATGTCGATCGATGACAGCGACGTCTACATTGCTATCAGGACCTGTGGAAGACGTCACACGAGCTTGAAAACGCTGTCTATCAAGGTATTGACACCAGCAAAAATAAGAACGTAACCAAACTTAGAATCGGGGCTGCTAACAAGGCAGATAAACAACGCGAGTGACAACGCGGTCGCGGGCGCTTACGGCAACCGCTTCTACATTCCGCTCGACTTTGAGTTGCTAGAGAGTCACATGCCCTACTATCAGAGTGCTTTGGCTGACCGCCTCGAATACGAACTAACGTTCAACGACTACGGCCGAGTTCTCATAGCCACCGACCAGTTATCGACGTATACGATCGATAATGTTTCGCTGGAGTACGACATGGTCACGATGCCCGAACTAGCGCGATTGATCAGAACCCAGTACGCCGGGCGCGTTGCCATACTTTACGACCGAGTTCTTCGCCATCGCAAGATGCCGAAAAACAAAAGCGACACATTGTGGAATATTAACGTCAACGTACCCGCCCGCTCGATGAAAGGTATACTGATGTTGTTCGAAGATGCTCGGTTCGCGTTCGGTGCTAGAAAAACCGACAGATTCTATAACCCCAAAATCACGAAGGTAGAGGTGACGATCGAGGGAGTCCCCAATCAACTCTACAGCGCGGGTCTTCGCGCGGCACCAGCAGTGGGATGAAGTAAGAAAGCAGTTTGCTGCCGGATCTAAGCGCTCTCCGGAGGTTGCAGCAGTTGCTAAAGACCTGCATCTCTCGGCCGTCTCCCTCGCGGAGTTCCTGAATACCAAATACGCGTTATGGCTAGACATGCGAGCCAGCGACGATGACCAAATACACGGTAGCGGACGCCAAGTTGAGAACGCTAGTGAGGGTGTGACGATCCAGATAACCAAAGAGGCGGACGGAGCCGGGCCATTGAACGTGTACTTATATATAATTACAGACGCACAACTCAACATCGAAGATGGTCGATACGTATCAGCGATCTACTGATTTAATAAAAAAATCATCTAACGATTTATTAATAAAAAAATCATCTAACGATTTATTAATACATAATTTTGAAAAAATTAAGAAATCTAGCAATCAATACCAATTCACGATTGGAGATGCTCACTCCGCCATAATATGTGGGCAGACAGGATGTGGAAAAACGGTTTTCATCCTCAACTTACTCGAGGGATCCTACCGCGATGCCTTTCGTCACATTGTGATCCTATGTCCCCACTGTGCGGCACAACGATACTTATCAGCGGTGCCCGTGGATATGGACCGACCCTGAGGTATACGTTATTGACCCCGGTGATAGGCTTCACGATTGGTTGCGTGGTTTATACTACCAAATATTTCAGGGCGAGCCCACCCTATACGTGATTGACGATTGCTCAGCCAAGGCGGCGATGACCAAAAAGAAGGACATGCTCTCCGAGCTCGCATTTTCTGGCCGCCATGCGAGGCAAAGCGTATGGATATCCACTCAAAAATACAACGCCGTCCTCAAGGATCTGCGCGAGCAAACGAAATGGGTCGCCCTCTTTCACTGCAAGGACCGAGACTCATTCGATGACTGTCTTCGAGAGAATGACGTTATCCCAACGCGCGAGGAGCGCCTGGAGGTTCGACAGATACTTTCGAAAACTAAGCACGCCAAGCTTCTGCTAAAGACTGATCAACAACTGCTTATAAAGTTATCAACTAAATCTAACGATTTTGAAAAAATTAGGAAAATTGCAAAGTAATAAGCTATTGCAATGCTTAGCAATTGCTGAACAAATACTGAACAATGCTTAGCAATTGCTGAACAATGCTTAGCAAATGCTGAACAAATGCTGAACAAATGCTGAATAATGCTGAACAAATACTGAACAATGGTTAACAATGTTAACAATTTGGTGCTCCGCTGCGAGCTTTGTTGCGAGCATAATGGTGATCATAAGTATCGGGTGGTGCGCATTTATTATTTTTGAAAAAATTAAATAAATATGTTAAAGTGATGAGACTTGTTAGAATAGTTAAATTAATTTTAAGAAAAATGAACTGCGACGAACTTCTCGATCAGCTAATAGAAGAAACCTCAACTCCGACTGCCAACAATAATGATCCGACAGAGCAATCGGGATCTGGGTTGAGTGCAACGACTCCGAATGAAAATGAAAATGCGGCGCGACGAGAGCGGCTAGCTGCGCTGGTTGCTGGGGGACAATCGGAGCATTATCTCGGTAGGCGTCTCTCAGTTTTTCAGGTGGATAAGATGTCAGATGCGGAGATCGATAAAATGTATGCGCGATACGAATCCAAATTGGGAGCAGAGTGACAAAAACTCTTGGATCGGCGGCTATTCATTTGTACGCTACCGCCGTTAGTAGACTTCTCCCTATACCAACACCGAAGGGTTGATTCACGATCTAGAGACTGACCCTTTTATAGGACACACTCTTAGAACGGCATGCTGCTCAATTTATCACAAGTTTGGAATGTACTTAGCTCCACTAACAACCGCGTTGACCACGGGTAAACACTGTCAATTTGGACATATATGCCCACGAACTATAAGCTCTAATATTAATACAAAATATAATTTTGAAAATGATGACACAAGACACACCCACGAGAGTGACGGAGTTGAACCAGATTGCTCCAACACAATCGAACCCTCCGCCACTGGATGACATACCGCATATAAAAAATCCCAAAAGACAGGCAGCTGGGCGGGCGGCGGCTGCCACCCGAAAAGTTAAACAAGATAAAATACTCGCCGAGCTTCGAGAGGCTAAACTCCAATCGAGATTGGGGACGGAGACAGCAAAACATCTGAATACAGAGTTGAGTACAACAACACCCCCAATTCACGAATTGGAAGCACACTCAAATTCAAAGAATTTGTCACCCAATACCAACTACCGTTGGAGTTGGGCGAATCCGATTGAACCCAAATTCGTGAATTGGAGTTGGGTTGTTGGTGGTGGTCTGGCAGTTGTTGGTGCCCTGTGCGTGTGGAAATACCAGAAAAAACAACCAGCCAGTGTTCAGAAGAAAGTTACTAAACACCCCAATCATCAACAATGTTGAATTTGGATGCGCCCCATTTAAACATTGATCGCGACCCATTTTATATGCAATAATTATAACAATGGCTGAACAAGATGGTAAAATGTTAGTGAATGCGCTTTATCACGCCGTGGTGATATCGTGGGTTTCAGTATCGGGTATGCTCGACTATCAAAGATGGCCCTAGGAGGAACCGCTCCCAAATTGGACTTTACTGTGAGAGACGTAGGGCTCGCGACCTTAGATGTAGCGGCCGCAGTTTGGACCCGAGATTATCTAGTTAAAGCTGGAATTCTACCAGTTAATATATGGAAATAAATGGCTTCAATCGCAGTAATAGTAGGTGGTGCGCTTGTAAACGCATTGGCGTTCAGCGGTAGCAACTTTATATTCTCTAAAATGAAAAGCTCGAACGTGGATGAGGAGCGTAAGCGTCATGATTTAGCTGTAGAACAACTCAATAGCGCAAAGGAAGCATGGTCGAAAAAACGAACCGCCCATCTGGACTGGGTCAATGAAGAGCTTCGCCGCGAAAATCACGCCGCGCAAACTTTTCAGAACGTTGAAGAAGCCAACCAAGCGAGTACGCGCTGGCATATCCGCACAAAAGTCTCGATCCAATGGATTCCGAGCCCCAACTTTCAGATTTCTATGTACCGTCAGAGCCCCAAAAAGGACCGCGAGATCGCGTTCATCATCGTGGGAATGTGTGGTGGGTCTCGCCGGCTATTATATTCAATCGAGATTTTAAATTAATTAATTAAAACATTTTTTTTTTATAAATATATATATAGAACGATGTTAGTTGACGAACTTTATAACGCTATGATTGATGTAGGCTACACTGCCCAAAAAACATCGTTTACCTGGTGCAAAGAGTATGATTCGTCTGGCCCGAGATTGTCTCGAGGACGAAAAAGCGGCCACCCATTTCGCAAAGCGGATGTTAGATTCCTCCACCAATCCTGGGAGATTGGATGAATTAGATTTCCCTCTCCTGTTCCAACCCAAACGCGATTGGGGCTGCAGCGACAATCGCAATTGTACTTCCAACAAAGGTTTATTATTAACGACGCAGTTACCGGACGAACTGGCGAGGGCATGTTGGAGATTGTCCGATATATTAGAATACTTCGCATACGATGAACACGCGCAAACTTGATACCAAATACTAACGCGCAAGCTGTCGAATACATACTATAGTCCACGCGGCTAACTGGAAGGGACTCGCGGCCATCAAGAACCTCGCGCGGCGACCAAGGTTTCAGAAAACGCTGTCAAGGAATGGCTCAAGAAGCAGGCCATCTGGCAGATCTATTTACCCGCGCCTCACAATATTCCGCGGCCGAAATTCGACGTGCCGGTGCCGAACCAAGTTCACCAAGCGGATCTCCTGTTTCTCCCTCACGATCGCGTCGGTCGCAAAACGTACAAGTACGCACTGACAATCGTTGACGTAGCGAGTCGTTACAAGGGGCTGAGCCGTTGGCCACTAAAGAGTCTAAGGAAGTGGCCGAGGCTTCTTTCCCGAATATATAAGAGGAGTCCTCTCAAATGGCCGAATCTTCTCCAGGTCGATCCCGGCCGCGAGTTCATGGGCGCGGTCTCTCATCTATTGTCTAAGCATAAAGTTTCTATCAGACGCCGGCCGCGTCAACATCCACCGGGACCAGGGGATCGTGGAACGCTTCAATCGAACCCTGGCTGAGAGACTGTTCGGACACCAATACGCCAAAGAACTTGTAGACCCCCATTCACGGTCGACCGAGTGGGTGACCAGACTGTCCGCCGTGGTCTCCGCACTGAACGGAGAGGTGACCAGATTGATAGGTAAGAAGCCTGTAGATGCTATCAAGTTTAAAAGGGTGACGAGCAAGCCCTCTGCCGTCTCGCGCGGGCGACCCGTTGGTTTAGAGGAGCAGCGGCTTCCATCAGATATTGACGTCCGGTACCTCTATCAACCGGGAGAGCTCGAAGGTGGCAGCCGCCGCGCGACTGATCCAGTGTGGTCTCTCAATGTATATCATCTAGATCGATCTATTACCAAACCCGATGAGCCCGTGCTCTACTATTTGGATGATGGGCCATCTCGAGGGTTTGTTCGCGAAGAACTTCTTATAGTGTCTTCTGACACCCAGCTACCCCGATTACTTAAATCAATAGAGGTTCTGTATGTATTCCGTCTGGTAACACGCGTCTTTTATCGTAGTATGCCGAGAGTCCTAATTTTTGTTGACAGTACGTTTTCATAACGCCGTCTTTCATTTTAAATCCTCTATTTTGTGCTACATCTATAATGTGTTTTCCATCTTCTGTAGTTTCACTTAGTACTCGTTTATATCTATCCCAATTTAAATTGTTAGTTCTCTTGGACATTCCTTTCGCAGAGTTTTTATTAATTTTAATTTGTTCCAAATTATCTTTAGTGAAATTAATTTTTTCTACAAAATAACACTTACTAGATAACGCTATCGCCCTATCCCCGCTAAATTCCATTTTGAAAAGTCCGGGCTCTCTTTCGCTCCATTTATCCAAGCCAACCATTTCTTTTTTTCTTTTTCAAACTCGTCTAGTAAGTTAGGTCTAATCAATTCCTCTATCGTTTTTCCACTAACTCCTATATACATACTATCTGTATCCATCTGTATTAATTCAAAGTCTTCTCTTTTTATGTATTTATCTAGAAATTCGTAGTAAAATTCCAACATTCTCAATTTAGCTAGTTGATAAACCGCTATTCCACAATGGAATGGTCTCTTTAGCGCACACCTGGGTTTTCTTGAAGATATTTCGTACGCATATCCTATCTCTTCCAAATCATCAAAATACGCGGATCTTAATGCTTTGTCAACACAGGTTTCGTCTCGCGTATATGTCGTATTTAAATGTCTCTCCGTTGCCTCTATCATTTTTCCACAACACGAGTTTCCTAATAATTTCATTATGTCGGCTACTGTTCTTATTTGGTTCTACATCGCCTGTTCGTCTTGCGGCTGTAACTTCTTTTGCGAACCATTCGAAGGGTTTACCACTAATATAATCTATAACACGATGAACTCCCGTTATTTCTAGGCCGTGTTTTAAATACCATTTCAACAGTGGCGCGTACAGCAATACTTTAGTGGCGGTCATAGATCCCACCAATTTTCTTCCATTTCCTCTAGTTCTTCCAGTATCTTCCAAATATTTTAACATGTGTGTGGGAACTTCATCAACCTCTACTTCTCTGTTTATAAAATATTGGGGACATTTCAGAAAACTTATGTTTTAAGTTGTGTGGAACTTCTATATCCACCTCCGCAAACCCAAACCAGTCTCTAGATAAAACTCTTTTACAAAACGTTTTAATAAATTTAGGGTTATGTGGGGTATCTATGGTGTATAGTTTCTCTCCCACACGGCATCTCTTTATTTAACGTAGATAAATATAACGCGTTTGCATCGTACCCCAAAACAGCCTTGCAAGGTTTGTTACTTTCATTTGATCTAATATTGGAAACACCGATTCTTCTGCATAGCGTGTAAATACTATTGATGGACCACCAACTAGAGCGTCCTTCATCATTTCGTATGTTTTCTTCTTTTGGTGCATATAGAGCATCCTCCGGTATAATCGTCTTTGAAGATTTTTGTTCTTTAATGGTTCCTCTCAATAAATATTGTATAGCTACTCCAGGTAGTGTTACCGCATCTTTGAAAATATCCACACCTCTGTGTTTATAAAATTCACACATTTTTTCCACCGCTTCTAGGAACGGTGCTACATCTAAATCGTTATAATATTTCAACCAATCTCTGAAAGTTTTCATATTATTTTCTTCGAAAATTCTACGACATTTACTTAATTCTGTTTCATCTATTAACATTTTCCCAGATAGTTTGGAATACCAATTCTCTATATCGGGTAGTCCTGGTAATCCAGTTTGTCTGGAGAATCGAACCACTCATAAGGAAAGAAAGATTTCTGTCCTTTGCAGTCGTAGGCTTTTATCCAACTATCGTAACTTACACCAGGTCCTAGATAAAGTATTACATCAAGAAATCTAAATTCTGGAGTAAATAGAAATATTGTTGCGTTTGCACGTTTTCCGACCATTACTTTCTTTGTTGTTGCAGATAGTTCACCTACTAAATATTTCTTTATTAGGTTTATATCGTACTTACTGCTGTTAAAACCCATAACCGGTACTTGCTCTATCCACTGTTCGATCTTAGCGATTTGGTTTTTACTTAAATGTTCTGTATTAAACCCATATCTTGACCACACTTCTTCTCTTATAGCTTTTCCCCTGACTTTCAAATCTTCTACAAATTTTTCTATAAGTTTTGCAGGATCTTTATCACAAATATGAGTTACTGTTCCTGAGAAATTATCTCCTATACTAACACTTACCGGAACGTGCTCAGCTTCGTACTCTAAACTATTACCGGTAGTTTCAACTTCTGACTGGAGATATGCCTCAAAATCGTATACTATCTGATATGGATAAAGAGTAGTGTCGCAACCGATCTTTATATCTTTACCCGTTCTTTGGAATTCACATTCCCACATAACTACTAGGTTGAATTCTTTGCTTTTTCTAATAAATGTATCTCTTCTCATAGTGGATGCGCGTTCTTCTTTTCTATGCTTTGCATGAATCTCACACCCGTGCCAGTAACAGCCGTGATATTGATATACGGTATTGGTTTCTGGACAGTATCCATCTACCGGAGCTCCTAAAATCCATCTTTCACCTCCGTGTCCGCACTGTTCGTGGTGAATGTGAATTCCCTCGCTTTCCACAGAATACATCCAATCGATCGCCCCATAACTGTTAGAACCTTTTGGGTAAAACGCTTTCTCGAACGACGAACGCGGGCGCTCTAAATAATTACCATCACATATTACTTTTGTCTCACCTCTCATACATGTTGGTCCGTGTCTCTTCATATTACTCGCTGTCGTGAATTTCTGTTTGCAATTATCGCAGGCGTAAATTTTAGATAGGTTTTTAAGGTTTTTTATCAGAAATGCGTGATTATTAAACAGTCCTATTGTCATTGGTTTATTACCTATTTCATTATAGTGCGCTGGTACCTTTTTCAACCACCATACATTACATTCGGTGGGTTGATATACTTCTATACCGATTTTAAAAAACTCTTCAACCTTTTTCAGATCTGAAAAAGGAATTGGTGAAACCACATTACTACCAAAATATTGCTTACTAAGTTCTTTCGCCTTTTCTGTACATCTGTCGGGTCTTTTATCTGTCATATGCATAGCTAGACACCTGAACAGACAAAGGTCGTCATTATACTTATCTAAAGAATACATACCTTTTTTATTCTTCAGCCATTCTGGAAGTTCTCCTCCTGCCGCTTCTTTGGATTGTAGTCCCAAATCTATTCCCCTACTACCCTGTATTAGCTTTACGAAAACCTCTACCCATCTTACAAACTTCCACTTTGTATTCGGTCTGTCTATTTTATCGGACATTATTCGTGTTTGCTCCTTATCTGACAGCCATTTTTTAACGGTTTTCATTGATGATAGTGGTTCGCTACCACCGAGATTTTTGTGAAATATTATAGTTTTAGGTTTTCCATTTTTAATTTCCTCCATATGTTCTAGCTTGTAAGAATATGAATATCTCAAATAAAAATTGGTTGTTAGATACGGAGCGAGTTTATCGGACATGCGTTCAGACTCGTTAATGTTAATGTTTTTTACGAAAGGATAATGTAACTACCCGTCTTCCATTTTCTACCTTTTCCAATGTTTCATCGTGAGCCCCCAATATTTCTTCACCTTTTTCCACTATCGCGCTAACGATAGATTTTTTCTTATTATTATTTTGGCGTCTCAAATTATTTGTGCTTGAAGGTTTGATTACACTAGCCCTTAACCCCGCAATACTTTCTTTTTGAATTCTGTTACCACTTCCTCCGCTTTGGATATGTCATTAAATGCCCCTCTTTTATAGGCGCGGGTAAACCGCTTCATAAACGCCTCATTCTTTGTGGCATTTATCAGCTTTGTCAACCCCCTAACTCTCAACCGTTTACTATAAGTAATCCCTAGAGATTCGGCTTCTCTTCTCAAACTTTCTATTTCTGCTCTAGTTTCTGACGTTATCATTTTTCTGTAAACGCCTCATTCTTTGTGGCATTTATCAACTTTGTCAACCCCCTAACTCTCAACCGTTTACTATAAGTAATCCCTAGAGATTCGGCTTTTTCTTCTCAAACTTTCTATTTCTGCTCTAGTTTCTGACGTTATCATATTTTCTGTAATATACTTTTGTATAACCTATAAAATTTATATGTTCAATTGGTCTTGAAAACATTATGTTTTTTTCACTTCTAATTGAATATAAACATAAACTATACATATATAATGGAGTGTGAGACTTGTTGTAAGACGTTTACGCGTAAAGAATATCTACGAAGGCATCTAGCGAGACGTAGAAAAATTCCTTGTGTCCCCCCGCAATTTCAATGCCCCAGATGCCCTTGTAAATTCATTAGTGCCCAAACTCTTTGTAGACATAAGCAACTACACTGTCAGGTGGCTACAGGTGAACGTGGTAGACTAGAGCTGGTAGAATTAATTGCTGATCTGCGAAATAAATTATCTATATTGGAGGAGAAAAATGGGGTGTTGGAATATAAACTATCACTCGTGGGCACATTTAAATCAGAAACTTATTAGAATAAATTCATAAATTGGTGTCAAAAATAAATCCTTTTTAAGACTATTGTTTTATCTGGTCAATTGGACGTGAAAAAAACATGATGTATTTATGACACCAATTTTGAATATTTCGTGGGACAATTTCCTCGTTAACTAATTTTTTTGATTTTTTTGGGGGTGGTGGGAATAGTATAGAGGGTTATAAATGATACCATCGTTAGGTGGTATCATTTTGAATCCCTCTATACTTAAATTTACTGTCTGAAAAACATTATGTTTTTTTTTTTCACGTCCAATTTTTAGTGGGAGACAATTTCCTCGTTAACCAATTTTTGATTTTTCGGGGGGTGGTGGAGTAGTATATAGGGTGGAGAAATGATACCCTCGTTAGGTGGTATCATTTTGAATCCCTCTATACTACTTCTTGTAATGTTTAATGGTTGTCCAATGACACAACATCACTAGATTGACCAGTGCAGGCCCAGGTCCGACTGTGTGGAGTCACGTGTTCATCTGCGTCTACGGTGGTCGCATTGTAAAGTCATAGGTCAATTTTCTCAGCCGGAGCCCATTTATTGTTTGTAACTTAACATTTGCTCAATTTTAATATACTGAGTGTGTACACGTGTATTACTGTAACTCATGTATTTGTATTTACATGTACATGTATGTAGATATATCATTGATTACAATACATGTATGTCCACTGGTGCTGCCCTCCGCGCCGATGTAAACTGTTTCACGACGAAAAATGCACGGGTTTCCTGACTAGAGGCGACTCGGCGCTATCTGGAGCTACTGCATAGACGCATGTTTCGTCTAGTAAACAGCGCAAATTTCTTGCGGCTGTTAAGAAACGAAACGAAACGAAACGAAACTATGTTTATGTAGTAGCTTCTGCATGGAACTGAATGGGAATTCATCAGGAATCCGGCGCATTTCCACGTGAAACAGTATACGCCGGCGCAGAGTGCAAAAACAGTGATGTCAATACTCGTTATTGTTTAGACCACATACGAGCACAATTTTGCTCACAACTTAATGCTCATGTATCTAATGTTCAGGCATGTACTCTGTGTATCAGTCGCTCAGTCTGTGCTTAGCTCGACTACGCACGAAGACGCTTATGACGTCACCCAGCGTAAGTGCCATACAGATGTTCAAAGTCAATTACACAACCTTATTTTTATTATTTTAATGAAGCAAGAAAATGAAAACGGCATGCACCATGAACACATGGTTAATAAGTAAAGTTATGAACATTTTCATTAGCTGAAGTTTGCGAGTATATATGTAACGTCATGAATGGTCCAACACTTTTGTTTTTTAATTATTTTCATTAATTATAATTGTTTTCATTAATTATAATTGTTTTAATTATTTATAATTTAGTTTTTTCTATTTTATTGATGATGAATGATGAAATAAAAATATATTTATATTCAGTTAAACCTATTTTATTACGGCGTTTAAATTTGGGTTGGAAAACATTAATACACAGTACGTATGTGACGTGTTGATCGCATTAGGCTGGTTGTTTTTGGTTTTCTCACTGTGTGGTTGTATTGTCATTTATATCTGTCAGTTTAAATATATATTTTGAAGTTTACATTTTCTGGTGTATTGGCGTTTGGTCAACTTTCAGTACGATACGTCTGTAGCCGCCACCACATTTGAACAACGCCATCAGTGCGTGGCTACATCACCAGATAATTTCCAACACATTCATTCAATTTACATTTACACCGACCAACATGTAATATAAGCATACTGTATTTACTCGGACATATTCCTTTCGTTGAGTCAGCCTCATATAGTCAATAATAAGTCTGTAGCCACCATACTATATTGTGCATTACAAACCTTAGAAACAAAATTGCTACCCCGCTCCATTACCTCTCGCATGTACTCTGATAATTGTATCAACTTTTGACTCCATTTACGGAAAATATTGTAAATTTTGTAAACGTATTTCATGAAATTACGCACATGTCCGAAGGTACAAAATCACATGGCGTGTCTCATTAATCAGTCCAATGTTCTCTGATACAGACCGGAGTTTTCTCATTGTCCATGTTTCATATTTGCTGTTGTCGTTATTTAATGTTTATGACGTGATCCAGGAATTGACGATTATATGTTGTGTACATGTATGTGAAACCTTTTCTTACCTTTGCTAGTTCTCTTATAATGCTGATATATGTATATATGCGTGGAACATTTAATCTCAATTCTGTAGAATTAGGTTGTGCTACGTGCATGTTAAAATATTAGCGCCGGGTGGAGAAAATGGGCCGTACGACGTGTGTGACTAGTGTAGCACCAGATCAGTATGTGCTAACACAGGTCGCCCATTCTGTCATTAAAATAGTCAACGACAAACAGCAAGAATATTGATGTCTCATCAGATAGCGTGAATATTCAGGACGATCAGGATCTACAATTGCTACACCTGCTGTATGGTCCATTTTCCCAACACGTGACTTAACAACACGTGGTTTTGGTCACACGGGACAGTCTGATGCTGAGCTACAAGGAGCGAGGAATAATCTATTTTCACGCCTAGTGTTTGGCGTGAACCATTTGGTTTAGAACATTCTACGAGTCCATTTCATGACAATATCAGGCTTGACATCTCCAGAACCCAATATGAAATATTGCAGGAGCGGGGTCGTTACAGGAAGTGCTTAAACTATCCATAGTGTGGTGGTTGTCTGGGAGCATGCGATGGGTAATTTAACGACCGGGATTCATCCTTACCGGAATACCGACTGGATACCTGTTTTGGCCCTCATGGTCTCTGGCATTATTGTATGTGAGAGTTCAATCTGGTTATACCCCTTATAAGAGTAATACGAGTATTCCTAATCATATTACTATTAAGGGAAGGGGTCATGTGACTGGCGTTGTATGAACCTGGCACCAGGTCAGGTTATTCTAATTGCAGGGCTTTTGATGTAAATATTCCATTCTGATTTTAGAATCTCCCTTCCCTCAATGCAGCATGTTAAATGCTGGATCGAACACGTTGATACGGCCTTAAATTACCTTAGATGCTGATAGGCCGTTAAACACCAATACATTGATAAATAACCTATCCATAATTTGCACGGTTGATGTTCAAAAGTATATAGAATACACGACTATATCCAACCCCAAATACCTATCTGCCATGCAAATATCAAGCATACACAACTGTGTCCAACCCCAAATACCTATCTTCCATGCAAATATCAAGCTTACACCACTGAGTCCAACCCCAAATACCCATCTGCCATGCAAATAATAAGCATACACAACTGTTTCCAACCCCAAATACATATATGCCATGCAAATATCAAGCATACACAACTGTATCCAACCCCAAATACCCATCTGCCATGCAAATATCAAGCATACACAACTATGTCCAACCTCAAATACCTATTTGCCATGCACATATCAAGCATACACAACTATATCCAACCCCAAATACCCATCTGCCATGTAAATATCAAGCATACACAACTGTATCCACCCCCAAATACCTATCTGCCATGCAAATATCAAGTATACAAAACTGTGTCCAACCCCAAATACCCATCTGCCATGCAAATATCAAGCATACACAACTGTATCCACCCCAAATACATATCTTCCATCCAAATATCAAGCACACACAAATGTGTCCAACCCAAAATACCCATCTGCCATGAAAATATCAAGCATACACAACTGTATCCAACACCAAATACCTATCTGCCATGTAAATATCAAGCATACACAACTGTATCCAACCACAAATACCCATCTGCCATGCAAATATCAAGTTTACACAACTGTGTCCAACCCCAAATACCTATCTGCCATGCAAATATCAAGCTTACACAACTGTGTCCAATCCCGAATACCCATCTGCCATGCAAATATCAAGCATACACAACTGTGTCCAACCCCAAATACATATCCGCCATGCAAATATCAAGCTTACACAACTGTGTCCAATCCCAAATACCCATCTGCCATGCAAATATCAAGCAGACACAACTGTGTCCAATCTCAAATACATATCCGCCATGCAAATATCAAGCATACACAACTGTATCCAACCCCAAATACCCATCTGCCATGCAAATATGAAGCATACACAACTGTATCCAAAACCAAATACCCATCTGCCATGCAAATAACAAGCATACACAACTGTAGCCAACCCCAAATACCCATCTGCCATGCAAATGTCAAGCTTACACAACTTTTTCCAATCCCAAATACATATCCGCCATGCAAATATCAAGCATACACAACTGTGTCCAACCCCAAATACCTATCTGCCATGCAAATATCAAGCATGCACAACTGTATCCAAAACCAAATACCCATCTGCCATGCAAATATCAAGCATACACAACTGTGTCCAACCCCAAATACACATCTGCCATGCAATTATCAAGCATACACAACTGTGTCCAACCCCAAATACCCATATTCCATGCAAATATCAAGCATACACAACTGCCTGCGTTAATCTTGCCGAGCTTAACATGTCTAACTTGTATTGGCATTACCAACGCTCAATCAAGCAAGTTCATTGCCTGAGATGTAGCACAGCTCAAGCTCGGACAATCAAGCTGATTGACTTCAATCACAATATTCAAGTATTTTGAAATAAAGAAATACAGTGTAACCTCTCTAAACCGGACACCCTTGGAGGTCCCCAGGGTGTCCGGTGTAGAGAGGTTCCACTGTAAATCAGGTATATGAGCACTTCAAGACATGTGGTGATGCTTTGCGATCACGAACAGACATTACGATCGGACAAACAATGCAACCCACAAAATTAACAATAAGCAATTCACAGTGTGTCCTGTTTAGAGAAGTTTCACTGTATATACACATATTGGCAAGTCTGAAGCTGTGCCGGGGTCGGGTCGTGCTACTGGTCTCGTGACAAGAATTGCCGTAAAATACCCACAATTCTCATGTGCTGGCACATCATGTGGATTGGGGTAACGGTTTATAATGATATAAGCAAAAACCGAGCTGCAGACTTTTCTGAAATAATTTTACTGTTGTTCAGCGTGTGTCTAGCTCGTAGAATGTTTCAACATGTATTCATACGGCCCCACCCCGGGCAGACGCACAGCGAATATTTGTTGGAGGAGGCCAAAACAAATAAACGAACAGGAATTGAAAACGATGTGAAAACGATCGTTTTATACATTATTTTCGTTTATTATACGATGCTTCTTTTAAATATCTAGCTTTCAACTATTTAAACGCATATCGTTTATTTCAATGCATCGTTTTCGTTTAGCCAGTGAAAACATAGTTTTCTAATTATAAAAAAACGACAACGATGTCGTTTCGATGTGTATACGATAGCAATCGTCGTTTATGGTACCAGGCACACATTCGGACTGTACAATACCATGTATATCCTGAGTTTGTGCCCGCGGTGGAGGACCAGGATATATACGTGTTTGTTAGTCACGAAATGTTTCACTTTTTATCTACATACATATGCATATTTATCTTCAATGTCAATATGATTGGTGTTCGGTTGTGAAAATGCACTTTACGACAATAGTTAAGACCAATCCACGCATCCGCGCGGTCTGACCAGGATCTACGCTGTTCACCATTCGGTCACTGAAATAACCTTATGATGTCAGTGAAACATTTGAGTCTGGTTTAGCAGTTGTAGGAAGGTACAACATAACCAGGTTCTATATTTGTTGGAAATGTTCTACGGTCCATTTTCTCAGCTGGATCCCAAACAATGTTTCACACGTTCAACACTACATACCTCTATATCAGTGTTTGCAAGCAGCGTAGATCCAGATGAGCCGGCTCGTAACGGACCGTACCATCAGGATCTGCACTTTTGCAAGTATTTCTTTTTAGAAAAAAAACACCAAACTCTTTTTTATAAATGGACTGGTCTGAAAATTATTTTGTGACGATTGAATTGTTTGGAAGATTAACATAACTCAATTCATTCTAGTTATTTAGGGGTGAAAGGGTTACATTGAAAAAGAAATGTATATAAGACTGGTTTTCGCATAGCATACACTCTCTGTATAGGGTACAAAGCTCACTTTTAACCATACTGTCTTTTTCCACGTTTGCCTTTAATGCGAACTTTTTGAATATGCAAATACATTTCTATGACTACTGGGTGTATGCTTGTTATTGTCATCAACCTTCACCGTCAATCCGTCCGTCCGTCTACATACCGACACGACTGGTAATGTACGTCACGCGCACCAGCCCCGCTCCCATTTATATTTGCCTCATTATCTCCACAACCTGTGCGCTGCTGTAACTAACAGATACCCCCTAATATGAAGCTGTGACTGGAGAAATTGCATTTATGGACTTTGTCGGCAGTGTAGATCCTGATCAAATAGCAACCTCATGTAGCTCTGATTATCTTTATTGTTTGTTAGAAGTATGACGGGTGTTTCATTGATGGAATGGCCAACAGTACATACCCTGATTATAGTCTGTGCTGATGCACAGGTTGATCTGGATCTACACTGGTCGCAAAACCCATAAGCCCCATTTTGTCAGTCACATGCACATATTTGTAACCGTCCAGGAATTAGTTCGAGAAAACATACATTTATGTAAGTTTTCTCGGAATAACTTCTGAATAACTAAACTCACGTGGACTCCCGATATGGACATTTATCAGGTAGCGATCTATGTATTGGCCGAATACGTACATGTACTAACATAATGTTGTATCAGGCATTGATCTGATACGAATATCCGGGTTTTAACGAATTGAAACCTGACGCGTGGGTGGATGGTCGGGCGAACGCGACGGCGTAAATGAACGGTAGGGATTCCGCCTTATAGGAATCACGATTTGCCTGGTTTGGCCCTCATGTACATTTTTATCTTTGGCTCTTTTATTACCTAGGAGTTGAATTGGGTTATTGCTCATTATTAAAGTAGTAAGATTATTGCTGATACTACTGCTTTTGGGAGGGGCCAAGTGATTCTGGTGTAGCGAGGACCTGGCATCAGGTCAGGATTATTCTGATGTCAGGGCTGAATATATTTATTTTTTTTATTGTAAATATTCAGTTCTGATTTTGGGAGTTTGCCCCCATTTGTACATGTACTTGAACATGTACATGTACTTGTACAGGTAATATATGGGATTTAGGTACTAAACCCATTGACCCGGCCTTAAATGACCTTAGCTGTTGATAGGCCGTTAAACCCCAACAAACAAGCAAACAAACCAGACGAGTTAATAGTCGAAAGGCATCCCAAGATGTTACCGAATGACGTCAGTGTATGACGTCACATTAAAATCGCGTCATAAGTTTTATCAGGTATCAAAATACACTTACCTGGTATTCTCTATTTACCAGGTAACCAGCTTTTATTGGCCGAATACATAATGACTGATAACATATTTCTGTATCATGTAACCAGCTTTGTATTGGCCCAGTACATACTGATTGATGAGCTATTGCTGTATCAGGTAACCAGCTTTGTATTGGCCGAATACATACTGACTGATAACATATGGCTGTATCATGTAACGAGCTTTGTATTGGCCCAGTACATACTGACTCACGACACATTGCTGTATCAGGTAACCAGTTTTGTATTGGCTCAGTACATACTGACTGATAACATAATGCTGTATCAGGCATTGATCGTATTGGCCCAATACATACTGACTGGTAATATATTGCTGTATCAGGTAACCAACTTTGTATTGGCCAAATACATACTGACTGATAACATATTGCTGTATCAGGTAACCAGCTTTCTATTGGCCCAATACATACTGACTGATAACATATTGCTGTATCAGGTAACCAACTTTGTATTGGCCCAATACATACTGACTGATGACATATTGCTGTATCAGGTAACCAGCTTTCCATTGGCCCAATACATACTGACTGATGACATATTGCTGTATCAGGAAACCAGCTTTGTATTGGCCCAGTACATACTGACTGATAACATAATGCTGTATCAAGCATTGACCTTATGGGTCATACTGAATGATGGCATTGCTGTATCAGGTAACCAGCTTTGTATTGGCTCAGTACATACTGACTGATAACATAATGCTGTATCAGGCATTGATCGTATTGGCCCAATACATACTGACTGATAATATATTGCTGTATCAGGTAACCAGCTGCTTTGTATTGGCCAAATTCGTACTGACTGATAACATATTGCTGTATCATGTAACCACCTTTGTATGGGCCGAATACATACTGACTGATGACATATTGCTGTATCAGGTAACGAGCTTTGTATTGGCCCAGTACATACTGACTGATGACATATTGCTGTATCAGGTAACCAGCTTTGTATTGGCTCAGTACATACTGACTGATAACATAATGCTGTATCAGGCATTGATCGTATTGGCCCAATACATACTGACTGATAATATATTGCTGTATCAGGTAACCAGCTTTGTATTGGCCGAATACGTACTGACTGATGACATATTGCTGTATCAGGCAACCAGCTTTGCATTGGCCCAATACATACCGACTGGTGACATATTGCTGTATCAGGTAACCAGCTTTGTATTGGCCGAATACATACTGAGTGATGACATATTGCTGTATCGGGAAACCAGCTTTGTATTGGCCGAATACATACTGACGGATGACATATTGTTGCATCAAGCAACCAGCTTTGTATTGGCCCAATACATACTGACTGATCACATAATTCCGTATCAGGTAACCAGCTTTGTATTGGCCCAATACATACTGACTGATAAAATATTGCTGTATCATGTAACCAGCTTTGTATAGGCCCAATGCATACTGACTGATGACATATTGCTGTATCAGGTAACCAGCTTTGTATTGGCCCAATACATACTGACTGATAACATATTGCTGTATCATGTAACCAGCTTTGTATAGGCCCAATGCATACTGACTGATGACATATTGCTGTATCAGGTAACCAGCTTTGTATTGGCCGAATACATACTAACTGATGACATATTGCTGTATCAGGTAACCAGCTTTGTATTGGCCCAATACATACTGACTGATAACATATTGCTGTATCAGGTAACCAGCTTTGTAGTGGCCCAATACATACTGACCGATAATATATTGATGTATCAAGTAGCCAGCTTTGTATTGGCCCAATACATACTGACTGATGACATATTGCTGTATTGGGTAACCAGCTTTGTATTGGTCGAATACATACTGACTGATGACATATTGCTGTATCAGGTAACCAGCTTTCTATTGGCCCAATACATACTGACTGATGACATATTGCTGTATCAGGTAACCAGCTTGGTATTGGCCCAATACATACTGACTGATAACATATTGCTGTATCAGGCATTGACCAGTTGACCAGCATTGACTTGATACAAGTATGGGGTTAGGGGTGTTGGGTTCCCCCCAAACCCCTAACCCTGTATACATAATACAAAGCTAGTGTCTTTTTATATACATGTATATAATACCAGGCTATTGTCTTTTTGATATAGAATACCAAGCTAGTGTATTTTTACATATATAATACCAAGCTGGTGTCTTTTTTATATATAGAATACCAAGCTGGAGTATTTTTATATATATAATACTAAGCTAGTGCCTTTTTATATATATAATACCAAGCTAGAGTCTTTTTATATACATGTACATGTATATAATACCAGGCTATTGTCTTTTTATATATATAATACCAAGCTAGTGTCTTTTTGCATATATATTACCAAGCTAGTGTCTTTTTATATATATCATACCAACCTGGTGTCTTTTTATGTCTAGAATACCAAGCTAGTGTCTTTGTATACATAGAATACCAAGCTGGTGTATTTTTATATATAAAATACGAAGCTAGAATCTGTTTATATATGTAATATCAAGCTAGTGTCGTTTTTATATATAGAATACCAAGTTAGTTTCATTTTATATATATAATACCTGGCTAGTGCCTTTTTATATATATAATACCAAGCTAGTGTATTTTTATGTTTGGTATTCAAAATATAAAAAGACACTAGCCTGGTATATATATAAAAAGACACTAGCTTGATAGTCTATATAAAAAGACACTAGCTTGGTATTATATATATAAAAAGACACTAGCTTGTTAGTTTGTTATTCCATATATACAAAGACACTAGCCTAGTATTTTATTTATTAAAATACACTAGCCTGGTATTCTATATATTAAAATACACTAGCTTGGTATTATGTACATAAAAAGACACTAGCTTGGTATTTTATATAGCAGTATATATATAAAAAAGACACTAGCTTGGTATTCTATATATAAAAATACATCAGGTTTGTATTTTATATATAAAAAGACACCAACTTGGTATTATAGAAACTAGCTTGGTTTATATATATATAAAGACACTAGCTTGATTTTCTATATATAAAAAGACACTAAAAACGACAATAGCTTGGTATTCTTTATATCAAAATACACTAGCTTGTTATTCTATATATCAAAAGACACTAGCCTGGTATTCTATATATAAAAAGAGACTAGCTTGGTATTATATATATAAAAAGACACTAACCTGGTAGTATATATATATAAAAAATCACTAGTTTGGTATTTTATATATAAAAAGACACTAGCCTGGTATTATATATATAAAAAGACACTAGCTTGGTATTGTATATAATTTTATGGAGGATGTTTCTCGAGTGATAATTACTATTTTCATAATAAGCCGAGTTGTTTACGAACATGGTCAAGTTTATGGTTAGGGTTGTTTACGAACATGTTCAATATTATGTTATGGTTGTTTACGAACATGTTCAAGGCGCCTAAAAGTTGGTGGCAGGTGGGAGAATGCGGCTAATTAATGACAGGAGCCGTTTTTGATCGCTCGACCTGCCACGGAATTGACACGGTCCAATCAGAATTCTAGTGCCAGGTGGGGGAAAGTCCCTTCACCTGCCATGTTTACGTCGTGAAGGCCGTTGCTATCGTCATATACGCGTTGTCTGGCACATTTCCTGTTGACATCATTCGGTCATTTAGAGGAACAGCCGTGCAATAATTGCCGTGCGTGTAAGTGCCCATACGTTTCAGATACACGCACGGAAATTATTGCACGGCATCTCATTAAATTAGGCTCCACCCCTTTAGTTACACCACATTCTAAGCTCCACCCCTTTAGATACACAGAACAACAACTTGGTATTGGAAATTATAGCAGGTGCGTGTATAATGCTGAAGGTCTTTGGGCTATGATACAAGGTCAGGTTATTCTACTTTCAGGGCTGAATATATTTTTTCTTGATGTAAATATTCCGTTCTGATTTTGGAAAACCGGATCGAACCCGTTTGCCCGGCCTTACATGACATTAACTGTTGATAGGCCATTTAACACCAGAGTATCTTACATGAGTGGTAAGTTATGCTATTTATTAACTTACTGATTTCATAAGAAATCGGACGATTCATTAGGTACGAGGTTAACGAGTTAATACATACCGTATTACGTTAGAGTATATTGTATTTAGTGCATACATTATTATAAGCACAGCAGCATGCATTATAGCTGTATCATAATGTGTTTTCCGCAGTCTCGTTCACTCAAGTATTTGTACTATACACTGATAAAGTCCTTTCCATGGGGGATTATCTCCCTCATGAAACAATATCTCCCGATGCGAAAGCCGATGGAGATAGTGTTTTCGAGGGGAGATAATCCACAATATTCCCCTCAGCAAAGGGTGGTATTTAAGTTATTTTACCGAATATTTACATGGACCTGATTAAAGGGAAGATTATCCACAATATTTCCCTTATTAAAGGGCGGTATTTCAGTTCTTATACCGGAATATTTACATCAACAAGATTAAAGTCGCTATTTTAGAAACATACACAGAAGCAAAATGCCTGTTGGTTTGAGAATCCGCCATGTTGTTTTACGAATGCTGGACTGGTACATGGTTTCTATTGTAATACTACAACAGGGATGACACGAACTGGGGTACCAGCCCATTGTCTGTTGTCGTTTCATTTGTATGCGCTCGCAGTTTAGGCTTCCATTTTAGATAAAAGCCGAGGCAATCCAACCAGTAATACCTAACCCTAACCAAGTATCCGGGTATGGAAGGTGTTCGAGCCAATTCCCACCCTTAAATATAATCCGAATCGAATCGAAACCAGTAATATTTTAATATTCCCCTTTATCAAGTGATACGAAATTGACCAATGACATCTCTAGATTTGAAATGAGGTATAACAAATGGTATTACGACATGTCGGGTCAAAATGGTTAATAACTATACATTCCTTATGAACCAAGAACATAACCACGTGATCACGACGAGGGGTTTTACACCGTCTATAACGGTCAGTCTGTGAGAGTGCTCGCCTTAACGAATACAGTAAGCACCTTTTCCAAAATTATAATTGATTCTGTAAATTAAGTTAGAAACGCCGCAAAAATCGAGAAATGTGCCATTTAATTTAAGAGTTGTCATTTTTGTCAACATTCCACACCAGTCATGGGATAATTCTCGTTTTTCAAAAATCGCTTCAGGAAGAAGTAGCGCAATGGATTTTCGCAGATCCACGATACCGAACTTAGATGTGGCTGTGACTGGAGAAATGGGGCTTATTGGATGTGTGACTAGTTTAGCTCCTGGTCAAATAGCACACTCCTGTAGCTTAGTAACCATATGTATTGCTTGTGGTATGCTATGTATGTGGTAAGCATGATGGATATTTCATAGATGGACTGGCGAACATCGCAGCTCCTGATTTGTCGCAACATCCATAGCCAAAATGTGCACACGCGGAATTTATACCCGTTGTGAAGTTATTAATCGTTTGTCAACTATGTCGTAATTTCCAAAATGATATTCGTTGCTGTTGTTGCTTCAGAACAATGTCGGTGTCGTGCGGAGATACGATAACCCGGTATTGCAAGACAAGCGATCCAGGATCCAGGTTCATCGCCGAACACGACTACCAGCAAAAGTATACATTGCAAGCGCGGTTTTATTGCACTTGTTCATTGTGTTTCGGAACAACGTCGACGCCGTATGAAGTTGTGGTAAGTCTGGAAATCTTGTACATTCTCTCAATCTCGTGAACCGTGCCATCGTTTATTATCCATATGTTTACACCCGCCATTGAATATGTCATCGGTTACTGATAACAATCAGGAAGTCTTCTTTCGTGGAACGGGTGTGTCACTTGGTGGGAATGACATGTACGATATCAAGATAAACACCTTTTATTTTCTATTTATTAGCCAGAACATGGGGCGTAGAGAACACACCCTCCCCGTATCCATACCAACCCCCACCAATCCCTACCAACTCACACCGTCCACCTGCGTGGGACTTACGTCGGTTGTTTTAACGTCATGTCCTTGGCAGAGCAGTACGCGTGGTGATCATATACGTATACATGGAGTTGTCACAGCACGATAGATGATCACGGAGTTTTCGAGACTGTTGCATTTCATTGTATTTTCACAGAGAATATCAGGCTATTGTCTTTTGATAGATCTAGCAAGTTTTATCAGGCAAGGCTCGGAAACGCGTTCGAATCCAAAAGCTGGGCGATTAATTATTACCGTTTCCGCACCGAGCCCGATAATCCCGATACTCAAGAGATATTCTGTTATCAGGTGAAGTTTTCGTTGTAAAATATGTTTTCGTTGTAAAATACGGCAAACATCTTTGCATCAGTACATTGACGTTATTCGATAACATCATGTATGTTGTTCTACCAATGACACGTCAGCAACAGTAGTTTTGAATCAAATCTGACCTAGATAAGCTTATCTACAACGTGTTACCAGTCTGTGTGTATTCGGTCTGTGTAAACCGTGTTACCTGATAAATCTTTCTTCTAGAGTTTCAAATAAAACCGGATAGTTTAGTGTTTGTTCATGGATAGTTATGATCATACTGACTCGTGAATGTTTTTGAACATCAGAAAACAAAATTAATATATGACTGTGACTGGAGAAATGCATCCGCACGGTCTGTTCAGGACATGCACTGTCCACCATTCCAACAATAAACCACCCGTCATGGTTCTAACAAGCAATATAGATCGTTAGCAGGTTACAACAGTGTGCTATTTGATCAGGAGATGCACTAGCCACACCTCCCATAAGCGCAATTTCTTCAGTCACAGCCACATATTTGTAGGAGCGGAAAACTTGGTATCACTCAACGCTGTAATACTTGTAATGTAATTTATGGCCACAGATCCAATCTTGTTGAATGAGTCTATCTGTAAACGGACTGTGGCCACATTCCCTACAATGTTATCTATTATAATGAAGATTAGAACATAGCAAACACTTACGTTTCGCGGATATACACACGCTGTTGAGATACAGTACGGGGTTCGATCATATCAAACTCTCTTTATAATTGTCATCTCAGTTTTATTGTTGAGAATGGTAGCCACTGATAAATCTCATATTCTGCTTACCTTCGAGTTTCAACAACATTCCACTGTTTGTCCAATACGAAATATATATTTATTTCGTTTCGAAATAAATTCAATAAGCATCGTTTGTTCATGTTTGGTGTCATATCACAATAGGCATTCATGAGATTTACGTACTTATGTTTAGAACAAACGGAAAATTAGAGAAATACACATTGCAATAAAATCACCTCTACATACGGGGCGCCATGCAGGACAGGTTAATTATGTGTACAAAATTGAGTTTTGTAACACTAAAAATCACAAAATTCAATTCTGTGTCACAAAATTCAATTCTGTGTCACAAAATTCAATTCTGTCAATTCTGTGTCACAAAATTCAATTCTGTGTCATAAAATTCAATTCTGTGTCACAAAATTCAATTTTCAGAATTTTCCCTCAATTGTGTAAACAGGGTCAAACATAAAGTAGCCGGGATATAGCTAGACCTGAGAGCATGCCCATATATAGAGAATACCAGGCTAGTGTATTTTGATATCAAGTTTATCAGGCAAGGCTAGGAAACGCGTAGGAATACCGAGGCTTGCCGAGGAATTCCTACCGTTTCCGAGCCGAGCCTGATGATTGACTTGATAAAAATACACTAGCCTGGTATTCTATTTATCAGGTAACGTTTTATGCTCGAAAATGACATTAGATGACGTCGTATTCTAACAGTAGATCTAACCTTGTGAAACAAATGGTATTGGATCTGTGTCTACTAGTTGCGAAGTTACGTGTTCGCAACTATGTGTCTACATGCATTATTTACAGTATACACCATCTTAGTACATGTATCCATGGTATCTACACAAATACTACAAATGGTTTCCTCAAATGGCCCAATACACACATTCTGATTTATAAACACAGACAGCAGTCAGAACACAGGCCACAGCGCGTGTATTATTGATTTAACTGGGGCAAATGTACCTTGCGATACACACTAAATGACGTCAGTACTCGCGGGAGATCTACATGTACATGAAGTATGTGACAATTTATAAACGCAATGAGTTTAAATACGAATGGGTTTGTCAACGTTTGACTGTTTGGAGATAGTTGAAGCAAAATGGCAGAATGAGAAATGAATCATCGGCAGAATGAGAAATAAATCATCGACATTGAATGTGTAGATCGGCGACCGTGACCCATTTCTCCAGTGCAGTTTCTGACCAATGGTAGTCCTTCTTACATGCGTGTGCAGAATTGACAGAATTGAATTTTGTGACACAGAATTGAATTTTGTGGACAGAATTGAATTCTGTGGCACAGAATTGAATTTTGTGACACAGAATTGAATTCTGTGACACAAAAGTGAATTTTGTGACACAGAATTGAATTTTGTGGCACAAAAATGAATTTTGTTGACAAAATTGAGCCATGTCCCACTTGGCGCCCCGTACTACAGGGCTCTAATAAACTATTTTAGCTATTTTACCATCCGTGCCACGCGTTATTCACAGGTGACACCATTTACAGCTTGTGTTGATCCACACCCTGCTGCACAATCAGATGGTCTGAGTATGGTCTACTCTTGTTGTTTTACCATTATATTAGTAATATGATTATACCTAATCCTATTGCTTTTAGAGGAAGGGGCCAAGTTACTTTGGTGTGGTATGGACTTGACACCAGGTCCGGTTATTCTAATATCAGGGCTGAATATATATTTTTCTCACTGTAAATATTCCGTTCAGCTTTCGGGATTTTCCAATCAATGCAGCAGGTTCAATCAGGGAGAAAACCCATTGGCCCGGTCTTAAATGACCTGAGCTGTTGATAGGCAATTAAACATCAATAAATCAAATCAAATCCTTTTGTTTTATCGGTAATTCTTCTCCAGTGACTGAATGGTAAACATCGTAGGCCGTGCTCAGACTGTGTGGATGCACGGGCTGATATGTGGCTATGCTGGTCGCACACGTCGTAAGGTACATTGCCGATGGAACATTTGGGAACGGTGTTTCGTATTTTGACATTTTGTAAAATGATGTTGGTAGGTGATGTTGGGAAGGCAGCGGGCGTCATGACGACATACAACTAATGACTACGTCATGACTACAGAGGCCGGTCATACCGTGTGTCAATGCACGTTTGACGCGTAAATGTGTGTATTTCAATTAATAATGCACCAAATAAAATCTGCTCTATTTACTAACACATACTATGCGAATTTAGACCCACGTGGTAGTATTATTTTATATGAGCTAAGTGTGTTAGACGCGCTACTTTAGACCAGAACGTGTACACAGACAAACACATCAATTGTGAACAATTAATGTTCAAACCTCCTCTTGCAGACACTGTTGTTATGAAAATGCACGCGCCAAATATAGCCCGTCAACTTATATACCCACTCGGCATGGGGCCACCGATAACAACATATTATCTGCCGTACCTGTATTGTATTTGGGGCGTGGATTTGATAAAACACCAGTTATCTCATTATCTTATTTCACAAATACAACCTGAACATGACGTGTGATTTGATAAAGAAAATGAATCAGATCAACTGACGGACATTTTTATTTGCTCAGGGATTTTCCTTAATTCTTCTTCAATACTCATATCGCAGGCGAAGATTCCTTCATTGTCTACCTCAATGTCGGCGACTGCCCAAGACAGCTGATAACGATGCTTTTACCATATTAGGTTCCATTCACATATTGAGTACAATATGTCATGTAGTTGGTATATTGTATATTACCAGGCCCATGGCTGGTATGACGGCGATTGTGTGTCAATAACGTACAGTAGAACCTCTCTAAACCGGACACCCTGGGACCAAGGTATCCGGTTTAGAGATGTTCCACTGTAAATCAGGCATTTTACAATTTTAATACGTATGTGGATGCAGATTTGCAATCATGAATATACATTATCATCTGAGATAAATGACAAAGGAACCCATACAAATAGGATCACATATGGTATCTTGTTGCTCGATTTAGAGAGGTTCCACTGTATAAAACATGTAAATAAGTTACGGGGCCATTAACTAATCTACATATAGCACTGGCGATACCCAACAAATTATTTTGAGAATCACAAAACAAAAACTAAATCCTATGAGGTATTTCACACAGGTAATGTTTAATATCTTTTTCTGAAGCATTCACTGTGGCATCCATACAGTTTTGGTTCATCAATATATGTAGCTACATACATGTACATCTGTATTTGTAGTATGCGCAATCTACAGCATATAATAGTGTGGTGCGGATTTGACAACAAAACCTCCAATTATTGAATTTCCGCGTTTTCGTCGAAACATATTGATAGTTATGTAACATTTACGAATAACTACATTTTTTATAATCTTTAAATTCATTCGAAACCTCAATTTGTGGCCAATCCCTCCAGAGGCGATGCGGTTGGTTTTAACCAATCTTGAAATATGCGGTGTTGTGACTAGAGAAGGTGGTTATGGTATTTGTGGCCAGCATATATGTAACTGATGATCTGCTATGAACGGCGGACAGTGCAGGACACAATTCCATAAGCTCAGTCTCGCCAGACAAAGCCACATGTCAGTTGATATAATTTGTGTTGTTAAATATACGTATATGATAAATAGCATAGTATGTGTTGTGAATGAGGAAACAAACTAGCTACGCATGTGTATGTAACGGGATGGGCGAGGTATATATAGCAGACTATCTGATGTATGCTGCTTATTATGATTTAGTCCATAACGGTCTACATCAAATTCAGCATTGACTCGCGTGTTTCGTGTACAGTACTCTCGGCATAACTCTAGATATCAGCATAAACTTAAGTAAGTATTACCAAATGCTGCGCTGATATGCTTAGGTTGACACATGCGGTAATCTATCTCTGTGTGTATTGATAACAATGGTTATGTTCAATCCGTCTGCAATGATATTGTAACGTCCGCTCCGGGTTTAACCAGATGAACAGATGAATCGTTGATAATGACAAACCACCATCATTAATTACGAAGCTATTACAGTACGTTTTTATGAGATGAATATAGTGTATACTTGGTCTGTCGGCAGAGTAACTGGATATTACGTCATGTTTAGCGATTGTAGTATCAGATCTTCTTTCACGGTGATACGGGTACAAGCGGAATATAATCTTATCAATTCCAGTCATTCATTGACTCAGTGGTGAGAAATTTAGGTACTAGTCAGGCAGAGTTGATATGCATGCTGATCTGAGGCTACCGTGAAGTCGCAAACGTCTTAAGGGGCCTTTTCACAGCAGGCATTATGTGAAATCTAGTTGACATCGCCGTATACCGATTTGCTTGCCTTAGCTGATAAGCTATATTTGTTAGATCGATGCTAGAACGTCAGTCATAATATATAAAATTTACATCGTTGCATGCTTGATGTTTAAGAAATAACTTTTGGAAAATAAATAGTACGACCGTAGGCGGATTGTAACTTTTGTCGCGCCCGCTTGAGGACAGCGCGATATAGTCGGCAAATTGGCGTACGTACGTCCGTACGTACACCCCTACGTAGGTACGTACGTACGTACGTGCGCCTATGTTAAAGTTTTTGGTTAAAGTTTTTGGTTAAAGTATTTTGTTAAAGTTTTTTGGATTACTATCAAAGCCGCGACTCAATTGAGCGGCTCATAGAAAGGTCGCAATGTTTATTTTGTCATAGCTAGCTGGTTATATGCTATCGAATAAATCTTCATCCGTTCGGTAAGCTTGTTAGTTCCGGATTATTGTATTGTGCTGGACATATAAATTCTGCAGCTAACGTGATACTGGCATTTTAATAAAATTAATGACATATACATAGGGAATCACGTTTTTATCGTGACATATTGATACTCCCGTGGATATATAATTTAAACACTATATAACGAACATTCCTCATCAGATACCAAGTATTATTTTGAACGGAATTTATAGTAAGTATTGTTGATTTCAGTTACAGTTTGACAGTTCGCGTTCCTTAACTACAATGTACTCATGTGTAAGCCTTAATTAATGCCAATCAATAAAATAGATCAACCAGTACAAATGAAAGTATGAACTTAGACGTCGCTGTGACGTTTTTACAGATTGCAACTATGTTACATTATATTGCCAAATTAAATACTGTATGCTACTTTTTGTCGTATCAAAAAACCACTACACACCCCTGAACCAAGTAGAAGCCTGGATGACAGCGAACTATCATTTTGTCTCTGTTTCCACATAGAAATGTGACTGGTAAACTTTATCACACCATCTAAACCAAATGGCAACCGCTTAGGAAACGTGATCCGTCATATCTTCAGACTCACTGGGAGTTGAATTTTTAAATAATATATTTTGGAGCTTGGTCATTTGTGGACAATATGCAACAGGGTTGATTAATAACAATGTTTGGTTATAAAAGCTATGTCGATATTTTTATAGACAACAACACAACTGTCACGACAATGTTAATTATATTTCCGTAATAAATTATATTTAGATGGTTTTCGTGGAATTGTTTATTCTTCTAACTTTCTGCTGGTTTCTAAACATAATTGTGGAAATTGTAACCATGTTACTCTCCCGACTATGTAACTGTGTATGCCTTATTCGCCTGTGTATGCGTTATTGTATACGTTATTCGCCTGTGTATGCGTTATTCGCCTCCCCTGTGTATGCGTTATCCGCCTGTGTATGTGTTATTTGCATGTGTATGCGTTATTCGCCTGTGTATGCGTTATTCACATGTCTAGGTGTTTCATTGTTTCCTCACACACTTTCTTGATAAAAAAAGTTTAATATATCTGTCACATTGTTCATCTGCGGACATCATTATCCCCTCGCCGATAGGCAAGAGGGGATATAGTGTTAGTTCATGTACATACCTGCGTGCGTGCGTACGTACGTACGTACGTACGTGCGTATGTGCGTAATGAACCGCTTCACCAATTTTGATAATATTTGGCCACATTGTGTGTCTAAGGATGCTGCTTTGTTTCGCATACGACCCACGCCCGAGCGCCCAAGGTCAAAGTTACTGAGGACTCATGTTCACCTATGTGGGGCAAAAATGTTAAAAAATATTTGTTTTATTATTATTATTATCAAGGCTGCCAGCGAGGACATTATTAAAAAGCGAATTAAATTCGGTTATTATGCTCCCGGGGATCATATAGTTACCGCTTTGTCCGGTGTCCGGCGTCCGCACTGATTTTCATATTACTGTATCTCTGTGACTGCTTGGAATATCAATTTGAAACTTCATATACACATTGATCACCATCCATATTTCCATTGTATTCCCTACGCGTGCTGCCCATGAGCCTAAGTTCAAGGTCAAATGACTTTAATCTTTTTGTTAAAGTTTTACGTTGAAGTTTTTCAAATTGCTATATCTATGTGACTGCTTGCGATATCAACTTGAAACATCGTATACACATTGTTCACCATTCATATGCATTGTATACCCTACACATGGTGACCATGAGTCTAATATCAAGGTCAAATAACTTACAACTTTCTGTTAAAGTTTGTTTTAAAATGCTATATCTCTGTGACCGCTTGGGATGTCAACTTGAAACTTCATATACACATTGATCACCATCCATATTTTAATTGTATACCCTACCCATGCTTCCCATGAGCTAACCGTCAAGGTCAAATGGTGACGTGTTTTCGGATTTTATAAAATGGAGTAGTATTTTCAACAATGCTTGGTATTATTGATTTACAACTAAGGCTCTTTCACATATTAGAATGTGCATACCCTGTGTCAAATATGTGTTGTGATTAATAAGCATACTACACCAATTTGCAGGGTCAAAGACGTTGGGGAGCATTTGTCGGATTTACCGACCATCTAGTTTATTCATTTACGATAACGTTACATAACGTCATGCGACGCCAAACTGCTCCGTGGCGAAGTAGATGCCTATGAATAAATGAGCACTGCACAAAAGTATACGATTGACTACATGATACCCATATGTTATTGTTTGTTCAACCGGATCAGCTTTCTATTGCTATATGTTTTAACCGATTTAACCAAATGGTTCCCACGATATAAACACAGTCCTACAACTTTAATTGTGTATGTCGTATTTCTGTTTCAGCATCCGGACAAGAACAATGGGGTCGAGCTGTACATTGCATAATATTACATATATCCTAGTTGCATTCTCAATAACAATACATTTAACCGCATCGAACAGTGCTAGCCTGTCATCAACACTCAGTGCTAGCCCAACATCAACAGCCAGTGCTAGCCAGACATCAACAGTCAGTGGTAGCCCGACATCAACACTCACTGGTAGCCCGACATCAACACTCACTGGTAGCCCGACATCAACAGCCAGTGCTAGCCCGACATCAACAGCCAGTGGTAGCCCGACATCAACAGCCAGTGCTAGCCCGACATCAACGGCCAGTGGTAGCCCGACATCAACACTCAGTGCCAGCCCAACATTAACAGCAAGTGCTAGCCCGACATCAACAGCCAATGGTAGCCGACATCAACATCCAGTGATAGCCCAACACCTCCACAGCCAGTGCTTAGCCCGACATCAACAGCCAGTGGTAGCCCGACATCAACACTCAGTGCTAGCCCGACATCAACAGCCAGTGGTAGCCCGACATCAACGGCCAGTGCTAGCCCGACATCAAACAGCCAGTGGTAGCCCGACATCAACAGCCAGTGCTAGCCCGACATCAACGGCCAGTGGTAGCCCGACATCAACATTCAGTGCCAGCAACATTAACAGCAAGTGCTAGCCCGACACAACAGCCAATGGTAGACCCGACATCAACATCCAGTGATAGCCCAACATCCACAGCCAGTGCTAGCCCGACATCAACAGCCAGTGGTAGCCCGACATCAACACTCAGTGCTAGCCCGACATCAACAGCCAGTGCTAGCCCGACATCAACAGCCAGTGGTAGCCCGACATCAACGGCCAGTGCTAGCCCGACATCAACACGCAGTGCTAGCCCGACATCAACAGCCAATGGTAGCCCAACATCAACAGCCAGTGCTAGCCCGACATCAACAGCCAGTGCTAGCCCGACATCAACAGCCACTGCTAGCCCGACAACAACAAAGAGTGGTAGCCCGACATCAACACTCAGTGCTAGCTCGACACCAACAATCAGTGCTAACCCGACATCAACATCTAGTGGTAGTCCGACATCAACACTCAGTGCCAGCCCGACATCAACATCCAGTGGTAGCCCGACATCAACAGCCAGTGCTAGCCCGACATCAACGGCCAGTGGTAGCCCGACCATCAACACTCAGTGCCAGCCCAACATTAACAGCAAGTGCTAGCCCGACATCAACAGCCAATGGTAGCCCGACATCAACATCCAGTGATAGCCCAACATCCACAGCCAGTGCTAGCCCGACATCAACAGCCAGTGGTAGCCCGACATCAACACTCAGTGCTAGCCCGACATCAACAGCCAGTGGTAGCCCGACATCAACGGCCAGTGCTAGCCCGACATCAACAGCCAGTGGTAGCCCGACATCAACAGCCAGTGCTAGCCCGACATCAACGGCCAGTGGTAGCCCGACATCAACATTCAGTGCCAGCCCAACATTAACAGCAAGTGCTAGCCCGACATCAACAGCCAATGGTAGCCCGACATCAACATCCAGTGATAGCCCAACATCCACAGCCAGTGCTAGCCCGACATCAACAGCCAGTGGTAGCCCGACATCAACACTCAGTGCTAGCCCGACATCAACAGCCAGTGCTAGCCCGACATCAACAGCCAGTGGTAGCCCGACATCAACGGCCAGTGCTAGCCCGACATCAACACGCAGTGCTAGCCCGACATCAACAGCCAATGGTAGCCCAACATCAACAGCCAGTGCTAGCCCGACATCAACAGCCAGTGCTAGCCCGACATCAACAGCCACTGCTAGCCCGACATCAACAAAGAGTGGTAGCCCGACATCAACACTCAGTGCTAGCTCGACACCAACAATCAGTGCTAACCCGACATCAACATCTAGTGGTAGTCCGACATCAACACTCAGTGCCAGCCCGACATCAACATCCAGTGGTAGCCCGACATCAACAGCCAGTGGTATCCCGACATCAACGGCCAGTGGTAGCCCGACACCAACACTCAGTGCTAGCCCGACATCAACACTCAGTGCTAGCCCGACATCAACAGCCAGTGCTAGCCCGACATCAACATCTAGTGGTAGCCCGACTCATCAACTCAGTGCCAGCCCGGACATCAACATCCAGTGGTAGCCCGACATCAACAGCCATGTTAGCCCGACATCAACGGCCAGTGTAGCCCGACACCAACACTCAGTGCTAGCCCGACATCAACACTCAGTGCTAGCCCGACATCAACAGCCAGTGCTAGCCCGACATCAACATCTAGTGGTAGCCCGACATCAACACTCAGTGACAGCCCGACATCAACATCCAGTGGTAGCCCGACATCAACAGCCAGTGGTAGCCCGACATCAACGGCCAGTGGTAGCCCGACACCAACACTCAGTGCTAGCCCGACATCAACACTCAGTGCTAGCCCAACATCAACAGCCAGTGCTAGCCCGACATCAACATCTAGTGGTAGCCCGACATCAACACTCAGTGACAGCCCGACATCAACATCCAGTGGTAGCCCGACATCAACAGCCAGTGGTAGCCCGACATCAACGGCCAGTGGTAGCCCGACACCAACACTCAGTGCTAGCCCGACACCAACACTCAGTTCTAGCCCGACATCAACAGCCAGTGCTAGCCCGACATCAACAGCCAGTGGTAGCCCGACATCAACAGCCAGTATTAGCCCGACTGGTATGATTTATTCCCACTTTAGTTATTTTCCAGTAGTATATGTATTTTTTTACCAACTTTCTTCATAACTCTCTGCACTTATATGGGACCAAGAGAATTTTTAAGAAAAAGGTAGAGGTGTTCCCTCTAGTAAACTCAATGTAAATCTAAATACAAGCGACCCAATTTAGGAGAATGCCGCGTTGTGATCAGGTCAATGTTTATTAAGTAGTATAAGCTCGGCCTGTTTGACTAGACTATGTTGGTCGGAGTGTCAGGATAAACACTTAATGAGTACACTACTGTATGTTGAGTTTGTGTGAATAGCTATTGAGCTATGCTTTATTATGCTCACTTTGAAAAAAACATGGGTATATTGTTTTCGTTACGGGTGTCCGTCCGTACGTCCGTCCGTACGTCTGTCCGTCCGTCCGTCCGTCCGTCCGTCACGTTTTTTGGAAGAAGTAAAACTATTTAACCGTAATAGGTAGGGACATAAAACTTGGTGTATTCCTTCTTTAGGGTGTGTAGTTCCGCAAATTGAATTTTAATTCGACCCATCGTCATTGATTATCTCTCCCTTTCAGACTTAGAATTTCCCAATTTTACCGTGTAAGAAGTAAAACTGTTTAACAACAATAGGTAGAGACTTGAAACTCGTGTGTGCCTTTCTTATGGTGTGTAGATGTGCAAAATAAATTTTGATTTTTGATGCGAACCCCGGTCATGGATTATTTCCCCCCCCCCCCCCTTTCGACATTTCGAAAATTTCCCAATTTTGTCTTGTAAGTAGTAAACCTTTTAACAGTAATAGCTACATGTAGGGACTTGAATCTTGGTATGTGCCTTCCTTACGGTATGTATATGCACAAAGTGAGTTTCGATTCGACCCCCGGTCATGGATTATCTCCCCATGTTCTACTTAGAATTTCCAAAGTTTGCCTTGTAAGAAGTAAAACTTGATAACTGTAATAGCTAGGGACTTAATACTTGGTGTGTAGATGCGCAAACTGAAATTTCATTTTTAATCGCCCCCCCCCCCCCCCCCCCCCCCCCCCCCCCCCCCCCCCCCCCCCTCGCCCCCCCCCCCCCCCCCCCCACCCCCCCCCCCCCCCCCCCCCCCCCCCCCCCCCCCCCCCGTCATGGATTATCTCCCGTTTTCGACTGAGTATTTGGGGGAAATGGGTATAATGCGATGGCGCGCCATCGACTGTGCTCTAGTTTTAGAGTTAGAGTATATTTACTATACAAGGGACCAACGAAATGTGACATTTACATGTCCCTTAACAGCGCTAGTGCACGTTTTTCGGAAACCATAACGCAGATCATCACAAGACTTTGAGGCGTCCTCGCGTATGGGGCCTGCATGTGTGGACTTTAACATAAACATAATTATGGAAGACGGTGTGAATTCATGTGAAGTGTCAAGTGAATTGAGCTTATCCATGTAGAAATAATGTGTACGAATATCCGGAAATGTTACGGACGGATAGACACACAAATAGTTCATTTTGAAAGGCAAATGTATACAATTATTATAATGTTGAATACGTTTATTGTTCGCCTGGTGGTTTTCTGAATAAATTAAATTTAAACGAGCGTTAGAAAGGAGTGATGTTACAGCTATAACAATATAAATGGCAATGCCGTGCTTACAACATGTAGGGGACAAGTATGAGTCTAGACTGTATTGCATACGTCTACGTGTTTATCGGGTACATAGCTGTACATTTGTTGACTTCATGCTGACTAATTTACGGTTTTACGGATTCAAACTACTTTCTCGGATGTTTCCTTTGTCGAAAGATGTCACCTGATGCTACCGAATGACGTCAGTGTGATGGCGTAACATGAAAAATTCCGAGATACGTTCAACAAAGCATCAACATTATATTCGCAAGTTCACGGCATAACCGTTTCCCTATGAATCGTATATCAGGCTCATGTAATGTGATGTCAAATGAATTAGGATCGATTTGTTTGCAATCAGAAATTATCATCGAGCCTCATTTCCAAACGCTAACTCAAAACATACCATACCAATATTGGCTATATTTCATTTACTTACTTATTTATCATTTGATGTATCTTTAACAGTGTTAACATAGTGGTTTTATTTTCACTAGTGACATCAACGAAACCAACGACGACTGTCACCGCTGACGAATCTACAGACTACTATCAGCCGGATGTAGGTACGTACATATCGGTATGTAGATAAATACCAGTGACTAAGTTATTTAAAAGTTCGGTTAATACTACATCAGTATTATCACAACTTCAAATAATATTATTGTAGTAAAAGAGAATTAACATATCCGAAACTGTCTAAATAGTATCGTTATCGACGACTATCAAAGTCAGGGAAACATAGATCAATGTTATACTACATGTTGTAAGTCTCATATTCATTCCACAAGCATACGCACACATTCAAATACGTTGAAGTGACATCTCATATTGGTTTAATTACATACATTTTGTTATTTCAGAAAATGTCGATGCGAAGCTGAGCTTTAAAATGTCGATCAATGACAGCTTTGATGAGAAGCTCTCTAATAACAATTCAGATGTATATAAGAACTATTCAAGGGAATTTATGCAACAGGTACTGACGCCACACTTTATATAGAGTTACTGAAATTTGAATCAGATAACTGAAAGACATCGGTAACACAGATAACTGGGGTTCTCTAATGTCCTGTCTACCTATGTTACCATAACATGAGTATTGTTTTCTTACATATATAATGTCATACGATTGCTTAATTAATATTTTTATTTGCTAAAGCAACAAACCTAATTATATAATTATACATGTGTTAAAAAATAAAACTCAAAATGTAAATACAGTATACATGCGTTGTGACGGAACTGCATAAACTGGCGCACGCTTAATATTTAAATACAAAACAATCTTGTGACAAATGATGATTTTAAAATCTTATTTTTTAAGATTATCGTTGAATGAAATAGTGCAGATTGGTCGTCTAGCAATTTTATTTTGCTAACAAGACAAATGTTAATGAATGTATGCCACTTGTACAACAGAGTCATGCAGTTCTAGCACCATTTTCAAATAGTTGACGAGATGTTTGCAATAGCATGGACTCACTTGTTAACCGATAACATTTACAGCAAACTGTGTTTCATAAACGTATTATGTATCAGAACACAATGGCGTCTTCATAAATAATTAATTACTGATATAATGTGTGTCATGCTAAGCTCATAAGTGTCGTCATATGTTTGTAAATGAGTTAACACATATAACACACCATAAAGGATACGTATCATTGAGCTATAACCTTTTCATTTTAATTTCAGTTGCAAGCACTGTTTAATGATACACCTGGCTACAAAGAAATAGAACTTATTGGATTTACGTATGTAGCAGCTTCAAAATTCACATTGATTTCGTACATCAATACTGTTCACCATCTGGCAATACTAGTACTACAAGTGAAACAAATTTTATTACACATATACCATTGCATAATCCACTGCCAGTTACGGCACGTGACAAACACACTTGGGCAGACAGGTTACTATTGGAAGTACATGTACGTAGCCCAGTTGAGCACGCTAGTTAACCAAGATGTGATGTGACGTCTTTATGTTACTACATGTTTTGCTATTTACGATATTGTATGACTGCCACGAATTATGTGGTCATATACTTCTGGTATTAATAACAGATGTTGTATGTTCTGACATATAATTATATTTCTCCATATGAGATAACAGTACTATATTATTTATGGCATTATGTTATTCTGCAAAATTCGAAGACACAGTTAAAAGTTTCATGATAGTCACCGAACACGACTACATTGCATTTGTATTGCATGTTTTCGTGTGTGTACAGAACTATGCCAGTGTTGTCACTGTTTGTACCGACCTGTATTATACCCGCCAGTGTGATGTATGAATAAGTATGCTTAAATTTAACTGTCTCGAGTTATCGAATTCCAATAATGATATATTTTCAGGAATGGTTCAATCGTCGCCAATTACATAGTAGTAGTGACGGGGATCGCCGTAAACAAAGCGACGACGTACATCAAAACCAATTTAAAAGCGAAACTGTCTACTGTGAGAATTAATGGCGCTACAATTAACATAGGAATTACCATGGAAAGCGTTATTGAAACTTTTCAAGAATGTAAGTATGACTGACTGTGGACGCAATAAAATAGAAAACATTATACATATGGAAAATGACTCATGTTGCACGCCCTGAATATGTTGACAGCCGGTCGGAAAACTATAATTTGCAAGAAGTGTAGGTCTTGCCTATAAATGCATTGTTACACAGCCACATTTAGATCTATTATGTTTGCTGACAATAGTAAATTTATATGAGCAGCACCATGACAATTTTAATCGTCGTTTTTCCGACATCATTTAGCGCTTTTGATGACGTTGTCATTAAGCCCGGTTTTAGTATAGCGCGGTTCATATGTACTTCGGTAGCAGATTTGCGAACAGAGTAGGCCTTGAATAAAATTGGTCGCCAACGTTACTATTTTTCCTTTCTATTGAGCAAAATACTATACAAGCATTCATGACGGCAATGGTGTCGACTTGGAACGGTCAGTGGACCCCAGTATTGAACTAAAATAGATTACATGGCGCAAGTAACACGCGCTGATACATGTATTCATTTCTAAGACACACTGATCTCGGTTTTCAATCAGTGAACGTTTTCAAATTGGGAATATAGCGTGCACCACATACAAATAAATAGTCATTTATGAGTGGGACGTCCCGGGATCGGCAAACAACGAAGTATTCAAATGTGTAGGAAATGTATGTGTCGTGCAACATGAAGTCACACGTAAGCAATTTTACAATATTAACCACCCACATTGTAAATAAATGAAACTTGATAAGAGCATGTTTTAAAACAATAATTCCGCCACGGAAGCGGTGTCGCGCATGCCGAGGTATTTGACCGTAACATGATCATGGGCATATGCTAAAGTAAGTATCACAAAAACCGTCAGAGAATTGCATGCTTAAAACACGAAAAAGATCGAAGTTGAAGACACATTTTGACGTCACATTTTGACACCCAAACCCTAACCCTCACCCTAACCCAAGTGTTTCCACAACCATGAAAAGGTCCAAAAGGTTCAAGGTCATGTTAATTGCGGCATGAGTGTGTTCCAAATGCTCACATGTATCAAGTGTCCATATATTGAAGCATTATGTCAATACAATTAATGTTAAAGTTATATCATGATGAAGAAACTTGTAGAAACGTGTTTCAGCAAACGTGTGAAGATAAAAAATGTTATATTAATGGCGGCATGAGGGTTTACGAATAATCACATGTATCAAGTGTCCAATTATTGAAGCAATCCGGTAAGTACATGTAATAGTAAAGTTATATCATGATGAAGAAACTTGTACAAACGTTTTGTCGTAAAGAAATGGCTAAGTGTTTCCGCAAAAATGTGAAGGTAAAAAAGGGCAAGGTCATGTTAATGGCGGCATGAGTGTGTTCCAAATGCTTACATGTATCAAGTGTCCTAACATTGGAACAATCCATCAAGTAACATTAATGTTATATGATGATAAAGAAACGTGTACAAACTTTTTGACGCAAAAAATGGCTAAGTGTTTCCGCAGACGTGTGAAGATAAAACGGTCATGTTAATGGCAGCATGAGAGTTTCCGAATTATCACATGTATCAAGTGTCCAAATATTGAAACAATCCTTTAAGTACATGTAATAGTAAAGTTGTATCATGATGAAGAAACTTGGCTAAGTGTTTCCGCAAAAATGTGAAGGTAACAAAGGTCAAGGTCATGTTAATGACGGAATGAGTGTGTTCCAAATGCTCACATGTATCAAGTTCCAAATATTGAAGCAATCCATCAAGTAATATTACAGTTATACCTTAATGAAGAAGCTTGTACAAACTTTTTGACGACGACGACGACGATGACGAGACGGAAAAAAGCGGCTACTATAGTCGCGACTTCTGCTGAAGCAAGCGCGACAAAATGGGTTAAGCTTGGCAGTATTGCATTGCATTATATATAGGAAAACGACGCTAGTAGTGACGTAATTTCTTTCACCGATTCACAGTTATCACTAACCATCGGTTTGCTGCAGAGAAGATGCAAACGCACGCCCGCTTGAATCTCTTGCAGCGTTCTATTACAATATATTCCAGCATTGTACACTTGTAGTATACAACGCAAAGACTGCTACGATATATGAAGGGCGTTCAAAATGTTCTGAAACAGAGGCTGTATCGTTTGCATTTATTGAGCTATCATATTTATTTATTGTCCTGATTTGAATATAGGTGCATCGAAGATGTTCCACTAGATTCCCTACGACAAAAGACAATACACGACTAAGATACTATTGGGCAATATGGCGCAACTCCATATTCAATCATAGTATGCATTAATTTCATTATGATTTATAGAGATAACGACGTGTCGACGTGTCAATAATGATAATCATGTGGTGATAAAAGCAAAAATCATGATTCAAAGCCTAAATTGGTTCATAAAAAATGCCACATTTATATTAACACACGCCAAACTGCAGGCTTATACCTTCTGCCATTTGGAAGATACATGGTTTACAGCATCATGGGCGTCAAAATCAGAAAAACACTAATATAGAGATAGATGAAAAATAATAAACGGCAAATTATTAACGGAAAATGTATCACATAAAACATGTGTGTATACTTTAGCGCATCTACAACGCAGAAATGATGAGGTGCTTAAACATTTGACATGAGTGTTTACTTTGGTGAAAACAAAATTTGTATTATTCAATGAATTACGCATTTGCATTTGTGGATCATGATTTTTTATTTTAGCGCCACAAATGTAATACAAATATGGAGTTGAAACTTAGATATCAGAGATAATTGCATTAACATATTCCATGAGAAATTATATTGATGGACTATCCATAGTATGTTATATATGTGAATTTTAAATATGGGGGCAATTTTTCTTTTGATCCACCAGATATACATACGATGCTTGAACCTTCAAATACAAACTACATTATGGTTCTATACTGTTCTATTCTTATATTTCTTCAATTCTTTTAAAAATACTAATCATTTCAACCGTGCTGAAATAGACGGATTACGTTCATGTTCGGTAACAGACATTCCCAGTGCTTCATGGGACGAGACAAGGGGGTGTCACTTCACCTCTGTGCTATCTGGAATATGTAAACCAATGACTATGTGAATTATAATCGTCTGGTAATGGATCGGTTATTCATCAGTTGAGCTGTGCATGTCCGACTGTTGTCGATGACATGGTGCTGGTATCATTCACAAAAACAGGTATATCAAACATGATTTAACAGTGCTATCAATATTCACAGAAATGGCGTTATGATTACAATTCCTCCAAGTGCAGTGTCGTTGTATTCAATGAATCACACAACGACTACATCACTACTAGCAGAGTATACACATTGGGCTAGAGTGTGATTAAGGAACTCGAAAAATAGACACATCTGGGAATAATCTTCAACCGATGGTTAACATTACGGGATTGCACTGATGAATCGTGCGGAAAGCTACGTAGAACTTTCTTCAGTCTCATTAATTGTGGAGTTAACAAACATGTGTTAAATCCACTGACTTCTAAATCCCTATATAGTTATGTAGTCATTCCACGAGCCTTCTATGGGAATGAATTGTGGTCGGACTTGGCACAAACTGAATTATCAGTGTTGGAATTAGCACACCGTTTCTGTATGAAGTCTTTGCAAGATCTCGGAGTGCGAACCAATACTAGATTAGCATTTAGTCTGTTGTGTGTAAACAATATTGCCAGCGAAATAGAGAGTAATAAGTTAAGGTTTCTCGGCCAGCTCTGCAATCTGCCTTGTCATAAAAGAGAAAACGTTTTATTTGTCAACCGCTTAGAATATTATGACGTCAATGCATGTTCTGCCAGAGGGTTCATCCTACGAGAGTGGGTCAATAACTAGTGTCACATGATATATGACTTAACAGTATGTCTAAAACTACACTTATCTTTCTATATTCCGTCAGGGTAGTCTCTCGTGGAGTCTATGACATAATATGCGCGTTGTAGCAGTGCCGCAATATTCGTTGCTACCGGCGTTGATACATTCGACGCTTGCGGTCACGTGTGACTGAATGTCATATAAGTTACTATAGCGGATACATTGTAGTGTATTTTTCAAATAATGGAATATAAATATGTTTGTGTAGTTTGTTTCTGATGAGTGGGCAGGATATGATAGAACGTCCTAATCCCGCACGCGCAGGAATGACGTCACGAGTCGTGCGTGGTGGCACAACGCGTCATTTTGTAAAATTATGGGTCCCATGTCCAGTTCTTTTAGGCTTTTCTGGAGTGATTATGCTTAACCGATTGGAATAAAAATAAGTTGTGATATGCTACGTTGATATCTTTACGGCTTTAATACCAACGCATTATAATTACACAATACGAATCGTACGAACATCGTGACAGAAGTTTATATTTTTCTTGTTTTTGCCAGAATTTTACTTGTCAGTGAGGATTTAAATCGTCTTATTCCTTATACTGGTTTGTTTATTCCGTTTGATAACTACATATGTATGCTTCTTCATTGACCTCGATGAAAGACATGAATGTGTATTCATCATTACGATGTATTTTGGGTGATTTCTTGACGATTTGAAAATATCACTCTTTTTTCTCTGAACGAAAATTATCAGGTACCATCAGGTAACGATTACCTAAAATACTTCAAACTGATTTCGTGCATTCCTCAAGACTGGAGAACACGAATTAAAAATGAAAGAATAAACACGATTAATACAAAGATAATATTAATAGAACAAATAAAAACCACGACCAAATGTAATAAGAAGCTATATAACATGTTTCTTAATCAACAGAAACCGGTTGTGCATAAAGCCAAGACAAAATGGGATGACGAATTCGCGGATAAAAATATAAATTGGAAGATAGTCTACACAAATCATTTTACAAACACTATAAATTTTAAACTTAGGAATTTTCAGTACAAATTTTGGTTGAGAATTTTCGCTACAAACGATTATTTACTTAAGTGTAACATTGTCAGCTCCAATTTGTGTGATTTTTGCGCAATGGCTCCAGAAACAAATAAGCACATTTTTTGGGAATGCACTATAAGCCAACATTTTTGGTCACATCTGAATACCTTTTTAAACAATAATAATATTGTATGTAATTTTGATTGGCACACTGTTTGCTTCGGGCAATATGAGCAAGACAACAAGTTTTTCAACTTTTGTATCATACTAGGAAAATACTTTATATATACATGTAAATTACGAAACACGGAACCTAAATTTCCAGAGTTTATGTCTTACCTAAAGGCAACACAAAATATTGAAAAATAAATTGCAATGAATAGAAACTTGTTCATAGTTCATGCACGAAAATGGAATGTTATCCAATTAGACTAACACTCATTTAGAGATACACAAACCTTCTGATTATACATACAAATATTGCAGTTAGGTATAACAGCTTATACCGTAATAGTATTGTATCGTGGTGTGTTGCTAAATTATTATTCACTAAACCTATTTCACCATATCTCATTTTCAACTCTATTCTCTCATCTACATAACATTCTTTAATAAATCCAACCTAACCATGTATGAACAATACGTTATAATATATAAGTATTTACAATACATGTACTCATAGTTGATTGTAAACAATGAGTGTAACCTATAAATGCATGTTGTTAAACTGCTTGTAACTCATGTATTGTTTGTATATGACTATGTATGGAAATACAAACTTAAAACTGAAAATTATCAGGTACTCACCTTGCGGAAATTGTTCTCATTTTCAAACACTTTCTTAAAATTGTATAAAAATATTATTGAAGATGACTAATCTATTCCCGTTTCAGTTGCACAGCTATGTCATTTATTTGTATAATTTTCTCAACATTATCTGTGTCTGTAATTGAAATCAGCAGTTCCCATATGTATTAGTCTCCAGTCCGGCATTGAATGGAGACACGTGTTTTCTGACAGGCTGGTAAAGTAGCACTGGCTTCCTAGAAACGCGCTGCCGCATATGGCGTATTTCTGCCGTTGTTTTCCTTCTTATTCCTTCTATTTAAATATACCGCATTTGTTTTACCTTAGTTGTTAGAATTAGAGTTGTTAAAAAGATAGTGGTCGAGTGACACTACTTATTGACCCAGATGTATGAACTAGACCATGTGCTAACATATTTCAAACAATGTGGTAGCTTTATGTCACAAGCGCAATGGAAGCAGTGCTTTTGATGTAAATTGAATACTGCAGCAGCGCTTCATATACAGAATTCAGAGAGCGACATACCCTAACCCTAACCCTAACCCAGAGAGCGAATACATTAACGCGAGCAGCTCACCTTTATCTTTGTGGTTATGGCTCGTGGTAATCCGTGGTACTTGAATTAGTGCAGAACTTCTGTCAAACGTCGAGGTAGATTCTTCTATAGTGACTTTCTTCAAGTGTGCCATAAATGCGGTATTAGTACAACTCAAGCTACTTTCCACATGCTGTATGAATGCAAGAACTCTTAGCCTAGTAGAAACTCATTCCTGCGACAACTGCTTCTACAATGTGGTTAAGAAACTTCCAATGAGTTCGTTGAACTAGGTGTTGGCAAATTTCTGTTTTGTTTGGTGCAACTGGATTGTTACATCTTAGACAAAATAACAGTAATACCTTTTTGAAGATTGCTGTTTCATGTATACATCATGTGGGGAAAATATTTATGTTTGCGTAGATCAACACTACAAGTGAGAGTCGTGCAGTAGGTGGTGTACATTAGTATGATGGTGCACATCTTATGTATATACCGGTATCTGCTTATGTATCTACCGGTCAACATCACATGTGCGTACTAAACCAACTTCGGTCCCTACTATAAAGGAATGTAGCTGTAGAATGTAAATGTGTATATGTATTACCTGTATGTACATGTATATACGTATGTATGTGTGCGTGTGTTCCATATATGTACTTACCGGTTAATTAATGTAACTATGTTCTCCGTACTGGAGGAAATAAAGGAATAATAACTTTATTATTATTGTCACAAATTGGTGCAGTATACATGTATCAGTGAATGGACATGTGTGCTGTGTTTTACAGGTGAAACGTATTGCCATGTATCATATACTTTGTGGTCAATTGACATTCAGATCTTGGTGTAAGAACTATATATCATATGTTAAATACATTTGGCTGGAAATTGGTGTGACTGTAAAAAAAGTGGGTTGAAGACACTGTAAGTTATTTTATTTAGTATTCCCCACTGTTTAGTTTGTGAATTGTTGTCCAGTTTTAGCATTTTAGTCGTTGGAATTTGATGGTTTTGCACACATTTGAACTTGTAGTTAGTGGGGTTATCTACTTGGTTGTAGGTGACTTTCGGTGAGCGACCAATCCCCGCGGTTGTAGTTGTCGACTTGCGTCCCATTTCCGTATGGCGTATGGTGGGCTGAGAGAGTAATACCTAATGTGACGAGATATGCGAGACACGATATTGGATCCCACGTTGTGAAAATTAGAGACGCGAACGTATCTTTCTTTGGGAAGGGATAGGCATAAACTATCTGATATATCGAAGTAACATTACTAGTAGTGCACGATTGCCGAAAATACCATTTTATGGAACATATTATAGGACGGTTATAATTGTACATACAGGAGTATGCATGTGATAGGGGTGATACAAACATATTGTTACAGTGAAATCAATGTGAGAACATTATGGTATATATGGTATCCTCCTTGGAGGATGTGACACCTTAATTGACGCTTTGTGACACTTTAGTGCACCCGTTGACAATTAGTGATACATTACCGTTCGGAGAGAGCTGTATGGTATATCGTATCGAACGAGTATCTTTGTGACATTTGAGTGGACATTATTATGAGACCTAAGTGGACATTGTGACATTTGAGTGGACATTATTATGAGACTTAAGTTGACATTGGGGCACATTTATGGACAGTATTGTCACACCTAACGTGGACTTTGTGTTGAACATAAATCATATCATGCCTCATTTGCATATGAAAATAGCCTGATACCACCGCGCGTCACTATCAGTAAAATAAATATTACTAAAAGATTATATCTGTATAGCGGGCACTCGGAATTTTTAGAACTGTTAGAACAGTGACACAATTATACACTTATTTAATTCATATAAAGAAAATGTTGTGCCTACTGTGTGGGCATGTACTTTTAATTAAGCATGCGTGAAATTACTTGACCACTTGTATATGCGTTTGCCCAGCCACCCCAGATCTATTTAAAGAACCTGTCCAATAATTGCGTGATTCCCGTCATACAATTTTGTGACAATTATACCCAATTGAATAATTTGAATTGTCAAGTCTTTATCATGCTAGGATCGAAAGTGGTAGGAATTACACGGCGATCCTCGGAATTCCTACACGTTTCTTATCCTTTCCGATAAACGTGATATCAAAAGTAGCTCGGCTTGCATTCATCATAACTTAACCAGACAATAGCAAAGTTTCATTTTTCTTATTCCAGTGGACGAAAATATCTGCGCTGCATACAAATGGAAAAAGATCTGTAACTACGGCTTCCAATGCAGCGTTTCGTCTAATGACAGTGTATTGTGCTCCAGCATGTGCCCATTGCAGCATCATTGTGGCCAGCATGGGACGTGCTACTTAGATTCATTTGACGACGAGCTTAAATGCAGGTTAACATAACTGTCCAGCTCCAGTACTACCCCCTTGTCGTTCGCCTATGATGATTTAGAAAATCATATCTTCCGTAAATGAAAACTAACAACGCATTCAAAACTCATGCGGAATTAGATTTCATATGAGCTGTTTTGAAATCAGTATCAGCATAAAAACGAAGATGCGTCGGAACATATATAACGCCAGAGACATAGCCACCGGCACGTGATTTAGTATGTGAGACTTTGGCAAAAATTACCTCACCTCCTTTCAAGCTATCAATACTCTTTTTTTATTGTAACTAAAACACGTTGAGTGAATGTTCACATATTTGTTTACTGGCATGAGGTCAAAGTTATGTGATACCTGATTAAAGTACGTGGAAATATAATTATAGTATATGAACAAGTATTCATGAGTAACAATGAAAAAAAAACAGTTTACATAATTATTAATGTCCTTGCTTACTTTACAGATGCGACGAAGAAGACGACCACGTGTATAGTGGTAAATTGTGCACTGTCAAGACAGAAAAGTTGAAATTGGAATCGAAATACATCATAGCGATTAGCGTGGGGAGTAGCGGGGTAGTCATACTGGTGTTGGTGATAATCTTCATTGTCGTCTACAGGCGGAAACACCGCCACAGCACAACGTCTTACTTGTAAGTACACCATAGGGATCCTGACGGGGAGTGACGGGGAGTGGCGGGGAAGTCATACTGGTGTTGATGATAATCATCAGTGTCGTCAACAGACGGAAACATCGCCAAGTCTTACTTGCAAGTACAGTATGTATCGAACAGGTCGTATGAAACTTATAATGCAAAATGATATTTAATTCACAGTGTGTTTTCTGTCATATTATCTGTGAGTGATTTTCTCACTTAAATAACAAACTGCCACATAAGAACAACTGAGGGATGTTCTAGTTTATGTACGACATTTGGTCAGTATTTGTGTAAAATATGTGAAATGGACGTTTATTTAAACCAGCACAGTTTTCCAAATTGTCAACTAAGCAACAACGTTTCTTATAACGTGAATAATAGCAAAATATCATAATACAATACATATGCAGTTGATGCTTCAGTATTATTCACATCAAAATGTAGAGACATACATGGTGATTTGGATTGATGGTGTGTGCTGGTTGCACATCTAGGTGCATGTTCTTATAAGTGGCTGTAGAGGTGTGCATGTGTTGCACAAGTGTCAAAACATTCAAGTATGAAAGTACAACGCGGCGTTTTGTAAGCAGTAAACACTCGAGATATTGAAATTTTCTTCACATTCGTGCTGTTTATGCATTGAATGAAGAACTTTAAAACATGTTCTCTTTTTATCACCGAGTGACGCTAGTCCTGTACTTTGCTATGGCTACTCATAATGGAAAACAATGTGTTAATGTGATAGCGATCCGCCTGGGTAAATAACATCGAACAACATTCACACCATATACAGTAGGTAAGAATAGAGCGGCAATGCAGTATCGTTACCGTTCGTTCTTGTCCAGCTGACGTTGTTTAAGTCCTTGATCTGTCAATCGAATGTAAGAATACGTGGGATGAACGCTCGTGATGGACCTTAATCAAATCTTGTAAATATGTTTCTGCGTTTGGACAATCACAAGTAATGTCCGGAACAACAATTTGTGGAACATTCTTGCTGTTTGAATTCCTGGATTTTGTTGGTTTGAAGTCATGTTGCTACGTTTATATTATTAACATGCCGTCAAACCAACAACATCCGCAGAGTATAACACGCGATGATGCACCGGAAGTATTTTTAAGGAAACTGTACTTTTGCAAGTTCGGTAATCTTTTTATAAGACCGGTCTATATCAGCCGGTGGCCCAAAAATTGGATCTTTTGTCTTTGATTGCAGAGACAACACGAACGACAACAAGCGGTCCCTCGTCATGGACGAGCTACGACTTGATAAATGCGTCAACCCTTCCAACGAGTACAGGTCAAGGACGCCAACTCGTGATGGTTTTGAGTCAGGGTTACCGGACATGAAGTATGTACAAGGCAAGGAACACAAGGTGGTGACGGACGACACCGGAACTGAGGTGGGTGGTGTATTATAGAGCATCGCTAAGAGTTTCCTCCCTTCTCTGATAATGAACACATAGTGTAATTACCAATGCGCTAAGCGTATATAATAAGGCAAACCAACTGCACAATAACTTCTGAGCATAATTTTAGACAGACCTGTACTGTACTGTGAACACATTGTCAATCATGCCTGTATTGTGAACATATTTTCAGACCTACCTGTACCAGCCTACAAACTTCTCCAATCCATTCTCCCGGTCATCCGTGGAACTGAGTGACATCAGCAAACCTCGTCATGAATCGTTTTATGACGTCATCGACACGGAGAAACAGGTAAAGAAACACTGTCACATATATGAAGGCAAGTAATGCTTAGAGCACATGTTCTTCGGAGATAATCCGCGAACTTCAGCTTGTATATGCGGACAATCGTGCTCTAAGTAATGTATGTCACACCCTTATCCATACTATGTCTGTTTCTCCGAATAGTCCGGGTCCAAACCCTGGAACATGGGTATACGTGGGATAATCTAACATACCGAATGAAGATCGGGTGGTAGGGCCTCTGGGATGCAGTTGTGTTTAATATGTCCACTATAATTGTGGACAATCTAACAAGAATGGGGAAAACCGCATGCAAGTAATCCATCTTTGTCACAAGTTATGTAGGTTTTAATTTTACAGCTCACCCCAATAAAACTGTCTAAGGCTCAGACGAATATATTTTATATTCGACGACACTAATCATGTATTTAATTTATATTAGATCGCATACTGAACTTAATTGTTTGAACGTGCCTGACGTCATGTGACGTCAAATCTAGCGTCGTCATTCAAAGCAAAATGGCGACGTCTACGCTATGTAGAGTTGGTATTGTATCTGATTAAATCTCCGATTTATTTAAGATGAGCTTCAATATATGTTGGTTTTAGACTCCAAAATTGTCATGATACGCATTAACATTATAATAGATATGTCTTTTTCGTTGGTTACATCGCATATATTGCAAAAATGGACTAAATTAGGCTCGATCGACAGCGATTTAGATTGTAAAATGCGCCGCCATCTTGAATGACCAATCAGAGGCCGCGTTTATGGGTAAAAGGTGAAAAAATAAAGGCAAAAACGGCTCTTCATGTATATTAGGTTACTTCAGAGGGTACATATTTATTCACAATAATATTTATTTTGATGGAAAAACAAATATCCCAAGTTGCATTATTTAAATGAACTTACTGTTATGTCACACTTCATTTGCATAAAAGATGCAGAAATAAAAACATCTATAACTTGCATGCGATTTTCACCAGTCTTGTTAAATTGCCAATATCCATAGTGAGCACATGAAACACAACTGCATACCAGAGGCCCTTGAAAAGTAAAATACAGAGATAGAGAACAGTGTGCACCATGAAGTTCCAAAGATACGATGAATACACAAAGCGCTTATTTCTGACAATAGAAAGTCAGCGAACGTAAATAAAGGCAGTCAAGCTCGAAGAGACAAAGAGATGCGAACAGACAACTAGCGATGTACGGTCCGGAAGGAATGAATCGTATTACATAATAGTGGCTCTGACATGAGTGATGATTTAGCATGATATGTGTTCAACAAGTATTCTGATTTCATAATAAACGACGCAATGTTAAATTATATGTATTGCATAACCACAGTGATATCAGTTACCCATTACATCAATGCATACATATATATGTTAGAAAGTCACTAACAAAATAGTTTCCATAGTTATTGCATGTGCCTGAAAATATAAATTTAAAACTTAACGCAACTGGGTCTCAGATGTGGATGAAATATGTGCAAAACAATTGATAACATAGCATTTAACGATATATTTGTGACGGTCTTCTGAAAATATATGACCCTGAAGAAAAAAAAGTATATTTAACAAAAAAAGTAATTGTATTGAAAAAATACACATATACATGAATTGTATAGCAATGTCAATTATTTTCAGTATGCGATAAAGAGACCTACTTTGAACCCATACATAACTCCAGTTGCGGGTAAGTACACGTCTGGGTCGCCGGGACACAGATGGCAGGTTAACTCTCACCTGCCTGTCTAGTTCCTAACATGTGGCTGTGACTGGAGGAAAGGGGTTTATGTGATTGTTTAGCAGTGTAGCTCCTGATCAAATAGCCCAGTCACAGCCAAATATAATTAGATTAGAAGACCACCGTCATGAGAAATGTTTACGTCGACACATAAACATGGAGCTTTAAAATTACAGCTGGGATCAATACAGAGGCTGATCATTATTCTGAGTCTACAACCATCAACGACTGCAGCCCTTTAGCGTCAAAACCACTGTACCACCATTGAACGGCATTGTGCCTCATATATCAATATGTGTTTCGCATTTTAGACTGACAATAACATTAATTGCTGAGTGCACTATGTTATTTTATCAAATAGGAAGGCGTTGCTGTGATAAACCGTCATAGACAACGGAGGTAGCATGTCTTTGCATTTTTGAAACATAACGAGTTATAATTGTATAATGATAACACAATATATATATACATATTAGTTAGGTGGATGATCGATAATTGTTCAATTAACTTGCGGAATTAACTAACCCTAACACTGGTAACAACCAATTATAGAACAAGAAATGCGTCTGTCGAACGCAGATGCCACCTGCAGCATATTTGAGAAACTGTGACAAAGTGGTTAACCGAAAAGTGTGACGGACGGACGGACGGACGGACGGACGGACCAAAAACAATATGCCACCCGGCTCTTCGAGACCGGTGGCATAAAAACTAATACTAGCAATATTTAGATGTTTAATCTATATCAGATATTTTTCAGACGACTCTTAGGGTACAGAAATACAATATACATGGAGTGTAGACTGACCCCCAAAACGTAACATAAACCTGCCACCACAATATCTGTGTTTTACATTTCAGACGAGCCAAGAGGAATATATCGTCAATGAGTCAGTAAGTGACGTGTACGTCACGTGTGTGTCACGTGTATAAATAAAAACATCAATGCGAAGCAGACGGTCATAATCCTTTAGGCTATAAGGAAAACTGTAAATTTCTATGTTTCTCGTGCACCAATCGTGCATTATGTTTCTAGTTGTACATGTAGTCAGAGTTAGGTTACATACATGTAACTTGGTAAACACGCTTAATGTTGCGCAAACTAGCGGTTGTATTCTGTAATAAAATGTGCTGGCTGGCTGGCTGGCTGGCTGGCTGGCTGGCTGGCTGGCTGGCTGGCTGGCTGGCTGGCTGGCTGGCTGGCTGGCTGGCTGGCTGGCTGGCTGGCTGGCTGGCTGGCTGGCTGGCTGGCTGGCTGGCTGGCTGGCTGGCTGGCTGGCTGGCTGGCTGGCTGGCTGGCTGGCTGGCTGGCTGGCTGGCTGGCTGGCTGGCTGGCTGGCTGGCTGGCTGGCTGGCTGGCTGGCTGGCTGGCTGGCTGGCTGGCTGGCTGGCTGGCTGGCTGGCTGGCTGGCTGGCTGGCTGGCTGGCTGGCTGGCTGGCTGGCTGGCTGGCTGGCTGGCTGGCTGGCTGGCTGGCTGGCTGGCTGGCTGGCTGGCTGGCTGGCTGGCTGGCTGGCTGGCTGGCTGGCTGGCTGGCTGGCTTGACCGACCGATTAAACTGATTATTCTGGCTTTGATTGTAATTTTGGGAATGTTTCGTTTCCATCTCGATATAGGGAAACACACGTTTTTTATATATAAACTATGTATACAATCAAAAAAGTACTGGCACCTCCTCGAGTTAAAAATTGTGTGACACATTCGTCCTTGTATTTTTCTTTGCTTATTGTATCGTGCTTAGTAGACAATTGACATGCATTACTAACGCCCGTCATGCTTCTAACAAGCTCGTTATAGGCTACATGAGTGTGCTATTTGATCAGGAGTTACACTGGTCACAAATGTCATCAGCCCGTTTACTCCAGTCACATCCACAGGTTGTTCCCATCTCAGTATGTCGCAGATGTCGACACCGTAAACAAAAATAGCATCTGTAAAATGCCTCGGTAAGTTCCGAGTAACTATTCCACGTGGATTATCCTTCCGAAGAAGGTCGAATTTGCTGTCCGGATACGTTTCCAGGACAACATGAAATTGACCGAGTATGATGACAAGTAAATCAGTCTACACTGCCAGAATCATAAAGCTCATGGCACTGTTTGCCAATACGTCGCCCATATGCACCATTATTGACTGACTTTATAAAATATTACCTTTAGTTTCAAATGTAGTAGAATCATACATGTGACTGAATATATATATATAAAGTATATCTGGCCCTGTTTTTCTGTTAGAGTGTATTATACAGAGCATTGAGTTGCCATTTTAGTTTGTACATGCTATCGCACTGATTCACCACATTTTAACAAAGGATCAACAAACACTTCAGATATCAGATTGTGTATATAAAATTGATGAAGACAACACATATGCTTTTGTTATAATATTAGTGGTATGTGTCAAGCGCAATAAGAGGTAAAACTGGCAGATGGCTTATACACATTAAGATGGCTGACATGGCAACTCCATGTCCGTGTAGGATATAGTGGGAAGAGAATATTCATATGTATGTATCCCATCACATTTACGAAGCAATGATGCATGAATCATTGGATGAACAGGAGCCCCAGATATCCGCTTCACCGTCGCCACAGTTTCTCATTTTCTCCAAACTGTTGGTGCTAACTTCCTCTTCTGCAATGTAATACAGGGTGACCCAAAACAACTTGGACACGTTTTGCCAGAAACAATAAATGTTTTAATCATTCCAGAATTTGACATACATATTGGTTATCACATTTGGCATATGAACATTATATTTATGTTATCAAAACTGCACGTATACTGTAAAAAACAATATTTGTACATGACTCTGCAAAACTGCTGTAAAATGGTACTAAACCACTTTCCTGCTGCAAAAGTTGCTTTAACTACATTAAATATGTCATAGAGTAATAAAATATGGTCGCAGTCATAAATTCATCATTTACTCTAAGCGTTATATGCTGCATGTTTGCAGTTATCTGCTGCATGTTTGCCTCAAGTTTACTGACATAGGTGTCTCTTTGACATTCAGTTACACGTGTAGGATATTTGATGTTGATATTTAACCTAACCATAACCCTATTTATCTGGATAATTTTGCTGTTAACTAACATTTATTTATGCATTTCGTCTGTTCAATATACCATTGATTCGAATCTTTCAATTAAAATAATGGATACGGTACGGTTATTCAACTGTTACACAAACTTCTCAACAGTGGACATTCCAGAGTGTGACATAGTGATGTCATAGTCATAATGGCGTCAAAATACATGCCAGAACAGTAAGCAATATGTATCTTTCAATAGACGGGACATTCACCGATATCTCAAAAGATGTGTCAATTGACAAAACAGTGTCAATGTGTTAAGGGCCATCCTGTATACGTGTATATAACATGTGTTCCGTATAAAAGTGAAATGTGATCCTCATGGCTAGCTCGTGTACATCGTTGTTGTTAAAACAAAGTTTGTTTCATTTCTGAAATAGTTATTAGGCTATAAGTACACGTACATATATTGCTAGGCGAACATGTGCCGCTGTGTTACTGACGAATGCTCGAAAACACAAGATTGCTCCGAAATGCCTGGACTGGACCGACCGATTAAACTGATTATTCTGGCTTTGATTGTAATTTTGGGAATGTGCCGTTTCCATCTAGATATAGGGAAACACACACTTTTGATATATAAACTATGTATGAAATCAAACAAAGCACTGGCAACTCCTGGAGTTAAAAATGGTGTGACACATTCGTCCTTGTGTTTTTCTCTTCTTATTATATCGTGTTTAGTAGATAATAGACATTCATTACCAAAACATATAACGTTTATTTATCATAAATGTTAATCTCTGATCTTGCTTGTGATGGCATACACATTACCTGTTTCTTCCATGATATCTTCTCTGTAATATATGTTTGTATCATTGGTGTTGATTTTGTTCATTTGTGGCTGTTGCTGGAGAAATGGGGGCCTATTGGTTTTGCATCCAGTGTAGATCCAGATCAGCCTGTGCATCTCTACAGTGTGATCAGGATCAGTACTCTTCGCCGCCTCTATCAATGAAACGCCCGTCATGCTTCTAACAAGCAATACAGCTCGTTATAGGCGACATGAGTATGCTATATGATCACAACCCTCACTGGTCACAAATGTCATAAGCCCGATTTCTCTAGTCACATCCGCAGGTTGTTCCCATCTCAGTATGTCGCAGATGTCGACGCCTTAAAAAAAATATCATTTGTAAAATGCCTCGGTAAGTTCCGAGTAACTATTCCACGTAGTTTATCCTTCCGAAGAAGGCCGAATTTGCTGTCCGGATACGTTTCCATGATGATGACAAGTAAATCAGTCGCCACTGCCCGAATCATAAAGCTCATGGCACACTTTGCAAATGCGTCGCGCATATGTACCATTATGGACTGACATTATAGAATATGACCTTTTGTTTTAAATGTAGTAGAATCATACATGTGACTGAATATCTATATAAAGTATATCTGACCATATTCTTCTGTTAGAGTGTATTATAGAGAGCATTTAGTGGCTATCTACGCCATTTTAGTTTGTACATGCTATCGGACTGTTTCACCGCATTTTAACAAAGGGTCAACAAACACTTCAGATATCAGATTCTGTATATAAATTTGATGAAAACAACACATAGCACGCTGTATTCTGATGTCTCTCCACCAAAGTGTGTTCATGCTTTTGTTATAATATTAGTGGTATGTGTCAAGCGTAATAAGAGGTAAAACTGGCCGATGGCTTATACACACTAAGATGGCCGACATGGTAACTACATGCCTCGTGTAGGATATAGTAGGAAGAGTATATTCACATGTATGTAATGCTTG
>CM055280.1:69768175-69775675 GCA_029237695.1 Conchocele bisecta | reverse complement strand
TTAGGGTTAGGGTTAGGGTTAGGGCTATCGGTCACGCAGCAAAAAGGTCGGTTTTGGTGCTGCGCGTGTCGTCAAAAGTGCTGCGCGTGTCGTCAAAACGACTTTTTGCTGCGCCAAAAAACATTTTTTCCCGTCGTGTGTGTCGTTTTTGCGCAGCACTTGGTCGGCAGCGCGGGTCGTCAGAATTTTGACGACTTTTTTGGCTGCGCAAACCCTAAAACCGATATCGAAACGACAAAAGTGCTGCGCGAACGACCCTCGCAGCATATTTTCCCCGGGGTCACGTTTAGGGTCAGGGTTGGGGTAATTATGTCCCAGGGGGAAAAATAAAATACAGGGTTAGGGTTATTATTTTTCACTGAATCGAATGAAACCAACTGCCACAAGAACCCCGCTACTATTTTTTTGCAAGATTTCAGACCCGTCAGGGTTATTGTCGGAAGTACTTTAAATGGGTGGCTGGTTGTAATGCATCGTAAGAAATGCATTCATTTCCTTCCTAGCTGCCCTACTTTGGAAGATAGAAAAAAACGCTAGGGCCGCGCAGCATCTAGGTCGTCAGTTGACGACACGCGCAGCAATTAGTTATTATCTATGGAAATATCTTGGGAAGTATGTGACTTAGACACGAAGGAAATACATTTCCTAGTCGATATCTGTGTAAGGAATCGACTGCAATCATCCCCGTGAAGAACCCCGGTGGTGATTGAAAATGTAAAAAAATTTCACCTGGGTATAACCCTTGGTGATTTTTTGACACATTTCAGTGACCCCCGGGGTTATTGTCGGAAACAGTTTTAACGTGTTCCTCGTTGAAAAGTATCGCAGAAAAAGTATTGCCTGCCTTCGTAAGTGACCTACTTTGGAAGATATAGAAAAACCCTAGGGCCGCGCAGCAGTTAGGTCGTTATATGACGACCCGCGCAGCACATTTGGCGCGCAGCACTTACGTCGTCAGTTGACGACACGCGCAGCAATTAGTTATTGTCTATGGAAATATCTTGGGAAGTATGTGACTTAGACACGGAGGAAATAACATTTCCTAGTCTAGTTTTGTGTAACGAATCGTTCGCAGTCATCCCCGAGAAGAACCCTGGTGGTGATGGAAAGTTGTAAAATGTTCACCTGGGTATACCCTTGGTGATTTTTTGACACATTTCAGTGAGCCCCGTGGGGTTATTGTCGGAAACGGTTTTAACGTGTTCCTCGTGAAAAGTATCGCAGGAAAAGTATTGCCTGCCTTCCTAAGTGACCTACTTTGGAAGATATAGAAAAAACCCTAGGGCCGCGCAGCAGTTAGGTCGTCAGTTGACGACACGCGCAGCAATGAGTTATTGTCTTTGGAAATATCTTGGGAAGTATGTGACTTAGACACGAAGGAAATACATTTCCTAGTCTACTTTTGTCAAATGAATCGTTCGCAGTCGTCACCGAGAAGAACCCTGGTGGTGATGGAAAATTAAAAAAAATTCACCTGGGTATACCCCTTGGTGATTTTTTGTCATATTTCAGTGAGCCCGGGGTTATTGTCGGAAACGGCTTTAACGGGTTCGTCGATGAAAACTAGCACAGGAAAAGTATTCCCTGCCTTCGTAAGTGACCTACTTTGGAAGATGTAGAGAAAACCCTAGGGTCCGCGCAGCAATTGTGTCGTTATATGACGACACGCGCAGCACATTTTGCGCGCAGCACTTACGTCGTCAGTTGACGACACGCGCAGCAATTAGTTATTGTCTATGGAAATATCTTGGGAAGTATGTGACTTAGACACGGAGGAAATACATTTCCTAGTCTAGTTTTGTGTAACGAATCGTTCGCAGTCATCCCCGAGAAGAACCCTGGTGGTGATGGAAAATTGTAAAATGTTCACCTGGGTATACCCCTTGGTGATTTTTTGACACATTTCAGTGAGCCCCGGGGTTATTGTCGGAAACGGTTTTAACGTGTTCCTCGTTGAAAAGTATCGCAGGAAAAGTATTGCCTGCCTTCGTAAGTGACCTACTTTGGAAGATATAGAAAAACCCTAGGGCCGCGCAGCAGTTAGGTCGTTATATGACGACCCGCGCAGCACATTTGGCGCGCAGCACTTACGTCGTCAGTTGACGACACGCGCAGCAATTAGTTATTGTCTATGGAAATATCTTGGGAAGTATGTGACTTAGACACGGAGGAAATACATTTCCTAGTCTAGTTTTGTGTAACGAATCGTTCGCAGTCATCCCCGAGAAGAACCCTGGTGGTGATGGAAAGTTGTAAAATTTTCACCTGGGTATACCCCTTGGTGATTTTTGGACACATTTCAGTGAGCCCAGGGGTTATTGTCGGAAACGGTTTTAACGTGTTCCTCGTTGAAAAGTATCGCAGAAAAAGTATTGCCTGCCTTCGTAAGTGACCTACTTTGGAAGATATAGAAAAACCCTAGGGCCGCGCAGCACTTACGTCGTCAGTTGACGACACGCGCAGCAATTAGTTATTGTCTATGGAAATATCTCGGGAAGTATGTGACTTAGACACGAAGGAAATACATTTCCTAGTCGAGTTTTCACTAACGATTCGTTCGCAGTCATCCCCGAGAAGAACAACCTGGTGGTGATGGAAAATGTCAAAATTTTCACCTGGGTACCCCTACCCCTTGGTGATTTTTTGACACATTTCAGTGACCCCCGGCTTTATTGTCGGAAACGGCTTTAACGTGTTCCTCGTTGAAAAGTAGCACAGAAAAAGTATTGCCTGCCTTCGTAAGTGACCTAATATGGAAGATATAGAAAAAACCCTGGGGCCACGCAGCACTTATGTCGTCTGACGACCCTCTAGGGACGTCGGAAAAAGGCCCCTTTCGCTCGCATGGCCCGGACTAAAAACTTCCAACTATCACATCGTCTATGTACGGATTTAAATCCGAGAGCTTCTTTCTACGGATCTGTAGTGAATTACAAGAGCTACCGTATGCAAATAAGAACGGCGCGCTATCTTTTTATTGGGTGTTTTATTGAGTGTTTTTTCGCCGCCCGAAAAAAAGAAAATTTTCGCGCAGCACTTATGTCGTTTTTAGTCCTGATCCCCCTTTGGGTGACCTTCTTCGCGACCTTGTATCTCGCGACATACGAGAGATGCGAGCCTGAAATTGCCAGCAACGTGTACATAAGAGGCGCAGCTATCGTTTAACGTGCGAGAACGGGCCGAAAACAGTGGCCGGCGACGAAATTTTCAAGGTCGTTTTGCAGCTCGAAAACACCTATTTTATGGGGTATGTTACACACTCGGCACGGTCAGGTCGAACGAGATACAGTGTGACCTTTGGGCGCAAATTGATCCCGTTCCTTGGCGAACACGAGATACATCGTTCGTCGCTGTAGCTTCGACGTGCGCGAAATGGCACGCGTTCGAAAATGTGTAAAAAAAGGGAAAAAATCCTGACGACCTAAGTGCTGCGCGTTAGGGTTAGGGTTTGTCCGATTTCACTTTGCCCGCGCTCGATTCCAACGAAACTTGGCGGCGGATGTTCCGTGCAGAGGGCCTAAGAAACACTTCTGGCGTTCATGCCTAACCCTGGCCCGTGCCGAGTAGAAAAGAGTCGAACGTTCTCCGCGCTCATTTTTCGACGAAAAAAAAAAGAAAAAAAAATCACTTACTTTCGGGCGGCGAAAAAAAGTGAAAAATCGCCAAGTCCGCCTAAAAGCATTAGCCTATCGTCTAGATGATTCAAATGTGTGCCCGATTTGGGTTAGGGGTAGGGTTAGGGTTAGGGTTAGGGTTAGGGGTTAGGGTTAGGGTTAGGGTTAGGGTTAGGGTTAGGGTTAGGGTTAGGGGTTGGAGGGTTAGGGTTGGGGTTGGGGTTGGGATTAGGGTTAGGGTTAGGTTAGGGTTAGGGTTAGGGTTAGGGTTAGGGTTAGGGGGTTGGGTTAGGGTTAGGGTTAGGGTTAGGGTTAGGGTTAGGGTTAGGGTTAGGGTTAGGGTTAGGGGGTTGGGTTAGGGTTAGGGTTAGGGTTAGGGTTAGGGTTAGGGTTAGGGTTAGGGTTAGGGTTAGGGTTAGGGTTAGGGTTAGGGGTTAGGGTTAGGGTTAGGGGTTGGGTTAGGGGCAGCGGTAAAGTAGCGAAAAGGTCGTCAAAAACGCTACCTAGGTCGTCAAAAACGCTACCTAGGTCGTCAAAACGACCTTTCCGCTACCTCAAAAATATTGAAACCGCTACCTAGGTCGTTTTCAGGTAGCGGTTGGGTCGTCAACCTGGGTCGTCAGGGTTTTGACGACCTTTTCGCTACCCAGCCCTAGTACCGCTAACGACCTACTTTTTTACGACCTAAACGCTACCTGTGACGACCTAGGTAGCACTTTGGTTTTGGGGTCAGGGTTGGGGTCATTTTGTCCCAGGGTCACAAATAGAATACAGGGTTGGGGTTAGTTTTCTACACTGAACCGTTTGCAGTCACCCCCGTGAAGATCCGGGGTAGTGAAAAAAAAAATAAAAAAAGTTCGTGGGTGTACCCCTTGGTGACTTTTTGACACATTCCAGTGACTCCCAGGGTTATTGTGGGAAACACTTTTAACGTGTTCCTCGTTGAAAACTATCGAAGGAAAAGTATTGCCTTCCTTCCTAAGAGACCTATTAGTAAAGTTATAGAAAAAACCCTAGGGCCAGGTAGCGTTTGGGTCGTCAGATGACGACCTAGGTAGCACTTTGGTCATGTCTGTGGAAATATGTTTGGGAAGTATGTGAGTTAGACACGAAGGAAATACGTTTCCTAGTCTACTTTTGTGCAGGGAATCGTTTGCAATCATCACCAAGAAGAACCCAGGTGGTGATTGAAAAATTAAAAAAATTCACGTGGGTGTACCCCTTGGTGATTTTTTTACACATTTCAGTGCCTCCAGGGTTATTGTCAAAGAGTTTTAACGTGTTCCTCGTTGAAAACTATCGCAGGAAACGTATTGCCTTCCTTCCTAAGTGACCTATTAGTGAAGATATAGAAAAAACCCTAGGGCCAGGTAGCGTTTGGGTCGTTTTCTGACGACCCAGGTAGCACATTTACCAAGTAGCGTTTGGGTCGTCAGATGACGACCTAGGTAGCACTTTGGTCATGTCTATTGAAATATCTTGGGAAGTATGGGAGTTAGACACGAAGGAAATACATTTCCTCGTCTAGTTTTGTGTAAGGAATCGTTTGCAATCATCCCCAAGAAGAACCCTGGTGGTGATTGAAAAAGTAAAAAATTTCACCAAGGTGTACCCCTTGGTGATTTTTTGACACATTTCAGTGACCCCCGGGGTTATTGTGGGAAACACTTTTAACGTGTTCCTCGTTGAAAAGTATCGAAGGAAAAGTATTGCATTCCTTCCTAAGAGACCTATTAGTAAAGTTATAGACAAGATATAGAAAAACCCTAGGGTTAGGTAGCGTTTGGGTCGTCTGACGACCTAGGTAGCACATGTACCAAGTAGCGTTTGGGTCGTCAGATGACGACCCAGGTAGCACTTTGGTCATGTCTATGGAAATATGTCGGGAAGTATGTGAGTTAGACACGAAGCAAATACATTTCCTAGTCTAGTTTTGTGTAAGGAATCGTTTGCAATCATCCCCACGAAGAACCCTGGTGGTGATTGAAAAAGTAAAAAATTTCACCAAGGTGTACCCCTTGGTGATTTTTTGACACATTTCAGTGACCCCCGGGGTTATTGTGGGAAAGAGTTTTAACGTGTTCCTCGTTGAAAACTATCGAAGGAAAAGTATTGCCTTCCCTCCTAAGAGACATATTAGTGAAGATACAGAAGAGATATAGAAAAACCCTAGGGCCAGGTAGCGTTTGTGTTTTCTGACGACCCAGGTAGCACATTACCAGTAGCGTTTGGGTCGTCAGATGACGACCGATAGGTAGCACTTTGGTCATGTCTATTGAAATATCTTGGGAAGTATGTGAGTTAGACACGAAGGAAATACATTTCCTAGTCTAGTTTTGTGTAAGGAATCGTTTGCAATCATCCCCAAGAAGAACCCTGGTGGTGATAGAAAAAGTTAAAAATTTCACCAAGGTGTACCCCTTGGTGATTTTCTACACGATTTCAGTGACCCCTGGGGTTATTGGTGGAAAACGCCTTTAACGGGTTCGTCGTTGAAAGCTATCGCAGGAAAAGTATTGCCAGCCTTCCTAAGAGACCTATTAGTAAAGTTATAGAAAAGACCCTGGGGCCAGGTAGCGTTTGGGTCGTCTGACGACCCAATATGAGACCCGAAAAAGGCCCCTTTTCGCGCAGGGCTCGGAGTAAAATCTTCCAACTGTCACATCGTCTATGTACGGAAGTAAATCGGAGAGGGTCTTTCTACGCATTTATAGTGAATTGCGAGAGCTACCGTAATGCAAATATGAACGGCGCGCTACCACCGCTATTGGGGAGTGTTTTTCTCGACGACGCAAAAACCTTGCCCACCCACTCCTCCCTTAGGTAGCGTTTGGGTCGTTTTTAGTCCTGGCCACTTTTGGGGTGGGCTTGTTGGTGAGCTTGTATCTCGCGATATACGAGAGATGCAAGCCCGAAATTGCTAGGACTTGTACACAATAGACGCATCTATCGATTAACGTGCGAAAACGGGCCGAATACTGCCGGCCAAGGCGAAAAGTTGATGGTCGAAAAGTGGTCGAAAAAGCCTAATTTTGGGGGTGTGTTTCACACTCGACACGGTCCAAGTCCGACGAGACACAGTGTCGCGTTTGAGCGCAAATTGAGCCGGCTTCCTCAACGAACACGTACACACCTCGTGCGTCACTGTACCTGGAACGTGCGCGAAATGGCACGTGTTGCAAAATGTGTCAAAAAAAGGGAAAAAATCCTGACGACCTAAACGCTACCTGGGATTTTTTTCCTTCGTCGAGATGTCCGCTTTGCGAGCGCTCGATTTCGACGAAACTTCACGGATACATTCCATGCCGGGGTTGCATCACGGAGTAGTCGTCTTCTTGCCCAACCCTGGCCCGTGCCGAGTAGAAAATAACGACCATTTTCGGCGGCCATTTTTAAAAAAGAAAAAATGAAAAAAAAAAAAAAAAAAAAAACACCCATTTCGACTGCGGAAAAAAGTAAGAAAATCGCCGAGAGCCGCCTAAAACCATTAGCCTATCGCTAGATCGTTCAAATGTGTGCCCGATTCTCCACACTTCGGCTCAATATCTCTGTTATCGACGGAGAAACGAGCGAAAATGTAAGGCCTAATTTTAGCAATTTCAAAAACAAAAACGACCCAAACGCTACCTGCCAGGGTTTCACTTTTTCGCGAATTGTGGCCGCGTCTGATGTGCGATTTCCACGAGACTTCCCACACACGTACCCCCCGTCCGTAGCTCCCTTTTGCCGCAGACCGCTTCGCGATATACGCTCTAGAACAAATTCTGTGGCCGCCGGAAACACATTTGTTAGCGTCTTTTGACGACCTAAACGCTACATATTGCTAGCCAGATTTTCATCAAACTTGTAGTGGTCTCAAAAGATTAACCGCTCGACCGATTCTGCT